>JAOTOM010003074.1:7500-133332 GCA_034440615.1 Ashinkailepas kermadecensis | reverse complement strand
TCTCTCTTTCTGCTTCCCCATTTCTTTTTATGGTTCATAAATATATTGGAAACCATTGATGAAACAGAGCTATCGCAAGGATATTTATGTGAAAATAGGATCTATGCACCACCTAGCTCAAAACCAAATAGACGCAGTGATATGCTTATGCTCTAGTACTAAAATATGGTACGTATATTAAAACCATAATAGACTTCTGGTTAGCTGATTACTGGCTTTGTGACGTATCAACTGCCTTGGCCACATAGTGGAGCCAATCTCTCACGTGGGCCAACAGCAGCCACAGATGGGACTGGAACCCACAACCTTTAATTTGAGAAACAAACATTCCATTTCTGCACTACTCCTGACATACCCGTGTGTCGCCTTCTGTCTTCTCCGCCAATGGTACACCTTGACAGTGTTACTATGCATCACAATGTAATAATATTCAGATTACAAATGCTCCATGTTATGTATGCAGCGACAGCTGAACATGAATGAACGGAAAAGAGTAGAAGTTAATCGTAGCCCCCTCCTCCACAAGAAGAGGTTAGTCCAGCGTTGGCTGCTAATCATTAAGCCTGTGGCAAACACTACACTGAGCAAAAATAAAGTTCATTCACTGTATGGGCACGCTGTAGTGTCCAAGTCTCTCCACTGACAGCTGCTTATTAAGACTAAATCGTCGACATCATCGCACCGAACTCACTATGCGACAGGGAGCCACACCACCACTTATTGTACCCGACCAAGCGTGGCCCTCGCAGACCTGTGGCGGACCTGGCGGACGCCGGCTGACAGGTCACCGTTGCCAACTGTACCTAACTGGGCGTGGCCCTCGCAGACCTGTGGCGGACCTGGCGGACGCCGGCTGACAGGTCACCGTTGCCAACTGTACCTAACTGGGTGTGACTCTCGCAGACCTGTGGCGGACCTGGCGGACGCCGGCGAAGGTATTGCAACTGTACAACGGCTGGCCCTAGACCTTGCGGACCTGCGACGGAAGGTCACCGTTGCTAACTGTACATGGGTGTGACTCTAGACCTTGGCGGACTGGCGGACGCGGCGACAGGTCACCGTTGCCAACTGTACCTAACTGGGCGTGGCCCTGGCAGACCTGTGGCGGACCTGGCGGCCGCCGGCTGACAGGTCACCGTTGCCAACTGTACCTAACTGGGTGTGACTCTCGCAGACCTGTGGCGGACCTGGCGGACGCCGGCTGACAGGTCGCCGCTGTCAGCTGCGCACGCTGCCGCAGCGGCTGACAGGTCACCGCTGACAGGTCGCCGCTGTCAGCTGCGCACACTGTCGCAGCGGCTGACAGGTCACCGCTGACAGGTCGCCGCTGTCAGCTGCGCACACTGTCGCAGCGGCTGACAGGTCACCGCTGACAGGTCGCCGCTGTCAGCTGCGCACGCTGCCGCAGCGGCTGACAGGTCACCGCTGACAGGTCGCCGCTGTCAGCTGCGCACACTGTCGCAGCGGCTGACAGGTCACCGCTGACAGGTCGCCGCTGTCAGCTGCGCACGCTGCCGCAGCGGCTGACAGGTCACCGCTGACAGGTCGCCGCTGTCAGCTGCGCACGCTGCCGCAGCGGCTGACAGGTCACCGCTGACAGGTCGCCGCTGTCAGCTGTGCACGCTGCCGCAACGGCTGACAGGTCACCGCTGACAGGTCGCCGCTGTCAGCTGCGCACGCTGCCGCAGCGGCTGACAGGTCACCGCTGACAGGTCGCCGCTGTCAGCTGCGCACGCTGCCGCAGCGGCTGACAGGTCACCGCTGACAGGTCGCCGCTGTCAGCTGTGCACGCTGCCGCAACGGCTGACAGGTCACCGCTGACAGGTCGCCGCTGTCAGCTGCGCACGCTGCCGCAGCGGCTGACAGGTCACCGCTGACAGGTCGCCGCTGTCAGCTGCGCACGCTGCCGCAGCGGCTGACAGGTCACCGCTGACAGGTCGCCGCTGTCAGCTGCGCACGCTGCCGCAGCGGCTGACAGGTCACCGCTGACAGGTCGCCGCTGTCAGCTGTGCACGCTGCCGCAGCGGTTGCATACATCCCATGCATAATTGATGTGCGACGATCAGTTTGCGCAATTTCGAGTGCTGCGACCCACGGCGGTCCGACAGGGTAATGAAACTGGCCGGTTTTATGGAGTCGCTGACGATAGTCCACCGGCTAGCCATTCGGCGCTTTCTCGCGCTCTAAACAACAGGCCCATAGTTTGACTGAACAATTCACTAGGCAAAGCACGCTCCCAAATGGTGCATTTACGACTGTCATCAGCATGAACTTTTTGTCTGCAACATTTGTCAAATGCTTCAGTGCTGCTTATGTCAAAGCACGCCCTGTCTGTAAAAGTGACTAATTTCTCACCCACTTAATATGGTGCTGTAACGGCTCATTTGTTCCAGTAATTTAGCATCACCAGCGTGCTATATGTGTGTGGTCTCGCATTTCCGGCACATTAGTATGCAGAGCATTAAGCGAGCGAATTTCTCGCTGTATGGCCATCTCTCCCTGTAAACTTCATTTAAGCAAACCGATTTATGGGCCCCAACAGGCAGTGGTGATGACTGCAAACTACCTCATTTTCCTTCCGGAAAGGAGGGAAAATGTCGCGTTTGGTAGACACGATTGGAGATGCGAGAGCACAGAATACGGAATAGGAATAGAACCGGACGTGGGGAAGGCTGTGACAGTGCGAAATCGAACCAAGTGTATACATACATAACTTACGACGCCACAGAAAACGCAAGTCAGAGGGCGAACAGAAGTGAACGGAAATATGACGAGAATCGGCTGGGATTGAATTGAGGGGAAAAGAAACTCGATGAAATAGATATATGGATAATTAGATGGATTGATAGCAACATAGAGACATGAACAGAAGGATACATAAAAACGAAACTTATGGATATATATATATATATATATATATATATATATATATATATATATATATATATATATATATATATATATATATATATATATATATATATATATATATATATATATATATATATATATATATATATATATATATATATATCTATATGTATATATATATATATATATTTATATGTATATATATACATATATATATATATATATATATATATATATATATATATATATCCATATATATATATATATATATATAAATATATACGTATGCAAGAGAGGATGTATGTGTCTGTGACTTGTGGAATATATATGGCTTGATAGTCTGGACACATGCCTGCCCAAATATGGCCTATATTTATGGTCGGGCTGGTGTCGCTTAGCTCTGGAAAATGTCTAGAAGGTAAACATTTGTGTTGGCGCAATTAGAGCTGGAAAACGTCCACCCGGCTCCTAGCTGTGCCACCATTTTCTATGCCAACCATGGCCCTGATATTTAGGGCGGACTTTCCTCTTCACAACTCTTGGATGGGCCGACTTCATGCATGCTGGGTTTTGCATTTACGCAGCGATTCAAGGCACAGGTAACTGACTGAGGAAACAGTCAACTTTGCTCGAGGGCGTATCATCGGACTAAAGAACGGGTCATTTGTGACAGATCATTTGGGGTCTTTTGACCGGGCGGCTGAAGGTCCGAGAGGTCGCCACGAATGTGCTTCCGAGGACTGCGGTAATCCGTCGGCAGTCACTGCAGACTGCAGTCGGCAGTCACTGCAGACAGCAGTCGGCAGTCACTGCAGACAGCAGTCGGCAGTCACTGCAGACAGCAGTCGGCAGTCACTGCAGACAGCAGTCGGCAGTCACTGCAGACAGCAGTCGGCAGTCACTGCAGACAGCAGTCGACAGTCATTGCAGACAGCAGTCGACAGTCATTGCAGACAGTCGACCAAAATTCCAGAGCTGCAGTGTGCGTCGTGGTGTGGCATGCACTCGGCGGTGGCGGCTGACGTCACCACCGTCAACTGTGTGTGAAGGCACGCTGCAACTCTGTCAGCGGCTTGATAGCGTTCAGCTGTAAATCATCCATCATTGCGCTCGGACCATTCCTCGTTGGCGACCGAGTTCACCATTGGGGCAGCAGGCATGTGTTGTCAGTGCAGCGATCATTTGCCGTCGATGTTTGTTCGTCATGGCTCATTGGTGGTATATTTCCATTGATTATGCACCACTGGCGACATCATGGATAGCTAACGGAGGGATTACTCGCCATCGAAGCATGCGGTAGATTCCCATTGATAATGCACCACTGGCGACATCATGGATAGCTAACGGACGGATTACTCCCCATCGAAGCATGCGGTAGATTCCCATTGATAATGCACCACTGGCGACATCATGGATAGCTAACGGACGGATTACTCGCCATCGAAGCATGCGGTAGATTCCCATTGATAATGCACCACTGGCGACATAATGGATAGCTAACGGACGGATTACTCCCCATCGAAGCATGCGGAAGAGATTAAGACCCCCCTTTCCTACCATTAAATGCTTGGGTCCATGGAAATGTTATTTGGCAGTTCCATTCAAAGATCATAAATAGCACAGACTGTATGTTATCTTCAGCTTTTGTTATCACTGACCACTACAGTTGCACACAGCCACATATCTGATGTTCTGAAAGCTAGAGTTGAAACATCTTCGGACAACCAGAGATCGCCACAAATCGTCCGAACATGTCAGAAGCCGCCGGAAGTCTTCAAAAGTCCTCAGAAGACGCCAGAAGTCGCCGAAGTTGTGAGAGTTCGTCGCATACATTCGGTCAGGCCCGCCGCGTTCACTGTTGGCCTTTGTGTTCTATCAGTCATAAGGCACGCGGTGAATGCTAAGGGAATGTCTGAAGTCAACAGGAATGTCCAAGTTCACTCTATCAGCTCTCATACGTGGACCGGAAGCACATGGACGCCATCGGAAACTATCCAGAAATAACATCAGAAATTACCATGGTGACATGGTGAAAGCAACCGATTGGCTTCGGGGCAACTGATACGGCTCGAGTCGCCTGCCCGCTGCCAAAAGGAGCAGATATCGGCAGAACAAACATAGCCGTCAGCCGTCAGCTGATGCGACGTCAGCTCATCTGTCATGTTTCAGAGGCGCCCAATCAACAGCTGATGTTCCGCCCAGTGGCGTAGCCAAGGGAGGGGGATGAGGGGAGCAGCCTGGAGGGTCCGAGGGGACCCTCCAGGCGACCGCCTTGAGGGGCCTTCAAGGCGGTGGTGCAGGGTGGGGGGGGGGGGAGACGCAAGGGACCCCTGGGCCGACGTGAAGGATCCTTGGGCCAACGAAAAGGGTCGAAGGTTCGGTTGACGGAAATGGCCCGGGTCCATGAAGAAGGCCCCGAGTCAACGGAGAGTACCCTCGGGAAGACGTTGAGGGCCCTTAGATGGGCTAACGTGAAGGGCTTCTAGATCGACGGAGGGAGTCTCTGAGCATTGGAAGAGCCCCGGGGCTGACGAAGAGGGCCCATAGCCAATATGAAGGGGTCCTGGGTTGATGGCGGGGTCCAAGCAGAAGAAAGGACCCCTGATCTGATGGACAAGGCCCAAACGTTTGAAAAGCGGCCTCCGGCTTCCCAGGAAAAGCCCTGAATCGTCAAAGATAGCCCCTGAGTCGACGGAGGGAGTCCTATTTGCTGGAGAGGAGCTTGAGCCGTCAGAAATCATCCTTGGGCCGACGGATGGTGCCCAAGCCGTACGAGGGCCCCTGGTCCTAGGGAGGCGATCCAAGCTTTTGAAAGATGGCCTCCGGTCTGACAGAGGCCCCGGGTCAGGAGGTCCCCTGCCCCGACGGGATGACCCCTAGCCGCGGGAGAACCCTGAGCCGAAGGAAAGGGCCCAGAGCCGGTGTGAAGGGCCCTCGGGACCGTGGGAGCCGAAACCGCACAGGGGGCCCTTGCGTAATAGAGGAGGTCCGAACTTTTCAAAGAGGGGATTCTGACCTAACTGCGAGTGTCTGATAATTTGTGGTGGGATGATGCCCAGCTGTATTATGGTGTCTTTGTTCGCCACACGTAAGTGCCTAAACTACTTGTTGCGCCTTAGTTCCACAGGTGCCATTGGAGAATATCGCGAAGATATCTGTGGTGAGAGGTAGGACAACTCCAGTGTGTTCTAACTAAACGTGTATGCTTCTTTCGAACGAATGCGAAGCCCAAGCGAGTCTGTCCAACACAACAAACGCACAACACGAGTTCATCTGATCGATCCATTCCGCCCCTGCTCGGCCTGACCGTCACGTTTTTGAAACCTTAACTGTGTTTTTACCGCCCTTCAAGTTATAATTTATTCACCCGGAATTAAATACTGTCTTATTATTTTATTTTTTCCAGTTCTCCCCACAATATTTTTTTCTGAATTGCACGCAGTTTTCTTCAAGGAATGAGTGTCCTGGCGGAGCTCAGTCACGTATAACATGTGCCCTAACGGAGCTTAGTCATGTGTAACATGTGTGCTGGCGGAGCTTAGTCATGTATAGCATATGTTCTGGCGGAGCTTAGTCATGCATACCATGTGCCCTGGCGAAGGTTAGTAATGTGCAACATGTGCCCTGGCGGAGCTTAGTCATGTGTAACATGTGTCCTGGTGGGGCTTAGTCATATGTAGTGTTTGTTCTGGCGGAGCTTAGTAATGCATAACATGTATTCTGGCGGAGCTTAGTCATGTGTACCATGTGTCCTGGCGGAGCTTGGTCAGTATCGACGCAGCCGACATGCGGCGAAGGGCCAGTCAGCCGACCTCCGGTCACCAAACCACCGGAGACGCTGTACACGGCGACTGGGGCACCACCGGAGACGCTGTACACGGCGGCTGGGGCACCACCGGAGACGCTGTACACGGCGGCTGGGGCACCACCGGAGACGCTGTACACGGCGGCTGGGGCACCACCGGAGACGCTGTACACGGCGGCTGGGGCACCACCGGAGACGCTGTACACGGCGACTGGGGCACCACCGGAGACGCTGTGCACGGCGGCTGGGGCACCACCGGAAGCTGTACACGGCGGCTGGGGCACCACCGGAGACGCTGTACACGGCGGCTGGGGCACCACCGGAGACGCTGTACACGGCGGCTGGGGCACCACCGGAGACGCTGTACACGGCGGCTGGGGCACCACCGGAGACGCTGTGCACAGCGGCTGGGGCACCACCGGAGACGCTGTACACGGCGGCTGGGGCACCATCGGAGACGCTGTATATGGCGGCTGGGGCACCACCGGAGACGCTGTACACGGCGACTGGGGCACCACCGGAGACGCTGTACACGGCGACTGGGGCACCATCGGAGACGCTGTATATGGCGGCTGGGGCACCACCGGAGACGCTGTACACGGCGGCTGGGGCACCACCGGAGACGCTGTACACGGCGGCTGGGGCACCACCGGAGACGCTGTACACGGCGGCTGGGGCACCACCGGAGACGCTGTACACGGCGGCTGGGGCACCACCGGAGACGCTGTGCACGGCGGCTGGGGCACCACCGGAGACGCTGTACACGGCGGCTGGGGCACCACCGGAGACGCTGTGCACAGCGGCTGGGGCACCACCGGAGACGCTGTGCACAGCGGCTGGGGCACCATCGGAGACGCTGTATATGGCGGCTGGGGCACCACCGGAGACGCTGGGCACCACCGGAAACGCTGTCACGGCGGCTGGGGCACCACCGGAGACGCTGTACACGGCGGCTGGGGCACCACCGGAGACGCTGTGCACGGCGGCTGGGGCACCACCGGAGACGCTGTACACGGCGGCTGGGGCACCACCGGAGACGCTGTGCACGGCGGCTGGGGCACCAAACCACCAGAGACGCTGTATATGGCGGTGAAGGTGTCCTGATGATGAAGTTGCCCCTGTGTAGATGTCCCCGGAGTAGATGTACGATGCTTAAACACAAAAAAGTACACCGAGCCCAGATCGGGTCGCGAATACCGTGCTGGTTTGGGCTGGTCGCGAAAAATGCACTGGTCTGGACTATTCGCGAATACTGCACTGGTCTGGGCTTGTTTCAAAAACGAGCTATGGATAACGTCAAGGCTGGCATTCCTTTCAGGGTGATTAAAAAAGTACCTTACAGAGTTGCCATGGCCGGGCAAAGCAAATACAAGCGAACGGTTTTATATACTTAGTGACTGCTGCCTTTCCTGTTGGAATACAATACATGCGAGCTTAGGCCTGAGACCAACTTTCCTCATCAAGTGATAAGCAAACTTCAGCCGCATGTGGATGAAGTTTGAGAAGCTGGGCTTTAATTACGGCTGGAATGCTAACTTTGCGGCAGATTTCAACAGCAATGGAACTCTTTTCGAAGCTTAATTCGGTAAGGCTTCAGTGGGATTTCAATTGGAACCCGTCAATGCACATGAAGTGGCAGTAGCTGCTGAAGTTCCAATGTACTCTCCAATAGTGTTCAATTGGTTTCCTCCTCCCGCAGAAAATAGCACAATGTGGCTGTGCACACTTCCGGCTATTCGTGAGTCGGCTATATCAGTTTTAATACCTAGTTCCGGCCCTGCGATGAGATGAGCAAGTCCACTTTGAATTGCACGAAGCAAATGCGCTTCCAAGAAACATTTGACTGTCTGACTGCCAGCTCGTATGTACCTACCTCCGCAACTCTAGTGTATGTACAGTGGGAACAATATTGAAAAAAACGGGATCAAATGTTCTTGCACCTACTGCAACATAGATAATTTTGAGATCATTTTGCAAAGCTTACCATAAAATGGTGGACAGGATCAGACCAGAACAGCATCTGCTTAAGCGCATCTAGGACAAAGTCATCCTGGTAAGCGTCGCAGAAAGATGACATGCGTAGTGAAGTCACATTCCTCAGAGAGCAGGGGACATCGGTGATGTTAACCAACATGAAACGCGTCAATAGGTGATGACGCGAAATGGATGTCTGGGTTTTCACACCAGCTTAGCTTCACGACATTCACATCATGCAACGCAAGCGAATCAGGGAATGCTTAGCCGCAGTCTAGACCAAATGAGTTCAGGTGTTCCAATGCGATAGCTCTGGTGTCGCATATCTCCGTCTCCGGATGACAGCCAGAAGCAGTTGTGGAATGGGCTGTTGTTCCGACAACAGCCACCCCACATACAGGTCACACGTGCCGACGACGGCCACCCACAGCCGAACGTTGGGAATGGCGTTGTCCGACAACAGCCACCCACATACAGGCACACGTGCCGACGACGGCCACCCACAGCCAGAAGCAGTTGGGAATGGGCTGTTGTTCCGACAACAGCCACCCCACATACAGGTCACACGTGCCGACGACGGCCACCCACAGCAGGCAGGCGGTCATCCAGCCTACCAACTTCCACGCAATCAACATAATTACTATCGAAACATTCAATAAGCAATGTGCTTTTTAAATGGAAGTGCTCAATGCGCTTTCTATGGGGACCATTTAATCGAAAAGCTTACTAAATATGAACTGAGTGCCAAAACTGAGATTGTATTTCGACATCTCAATGAAACAGCGCAAAGCATACAGACGGCCATAGCATACACAGTGTCCTTCCTACAGTGTCCTTCCTAAACGGGGAAGTGCTTTTATTGATGCATCACTGCACTCGCATCACTTAAACCGTATTGATAACCAGAGTAATACCTCATTCAAATTGAAACTTAATCAGCGAGTGTCCCAATCAACTGTGCATCCCCTCCGACGGGTAGAACATATTTCAGTTTGCCAACAGCCCACAGGACAAGTCTTACCGAAAATCTTCACTTGCGTTTAGTACATAGTTGGCCCATTCCACAACAAATCGACAAGTGATAGGGCCAAAATAACACCAAATATTTTATATTTTGATGAAAATATTTGTGTGTGGTTATCTGATGCGCCAAATCTAGCTGTGCCATTTCTAGAAAGATCAGATCAACGGTCAAGGAGTTATAGCCCCGGACATTTTGAGATGTCACCTAACAAGGGTGCATTTTGAGGTTTTTAACTCAATGAAGAACAATCTAAATTGCGCAAAAGTATATCTCGGTGAACTCACGATGACTCACTACATCTTTTGGCCACTTCGAAATTTTCGTTTACGGGATAATTGAAATCGTGGCATCGTGACCTAATGTCACGTGACCAATTATAACTTTCGGGAAAGTTACAATGCGATTTGAAAAAGTACAGAAATGAAGTTGGATATCTTATCTTTCGAAGCAAACAAAAAGTAAGGTGTTGCTCCTAAAACTACATATCCGTTCAAAATTAGGCATGCATGGTTGTTTTTGCGCTAGTTTGTCGTGGCCTGTATGAATATGTATTTAGAACGGTATATTACTGAAATACAAGGCTTTTGATGATGCTGGCACGTGATGGGATGATAATGTTAGTCATCTGATCTTGAATGTTGTGTTGCAAAAGTGTTGTACTCGTGAGGTCAAGGGTAAACCAAATGGAAAAAATGTCCCCAAATTGTAGTAGATGATTTATGAGTTATACCTTACCATGAATTGCAAAGAGGGAGAAGCATCCACAATATAGCAACTATATTCCGATAACCGAGAAATCATTCGCAAAACCATTTATTGCCTCGCGAAAAGGAAAATCTGCGAATGTAGTGAAATATCAGGAAAGACACAAACAAGGGGTGGCACCGTGTTTTGGTACCCAGTGCTCACTGCTCACTCTCGCTGAACGTGCTGCCTGCGAAGCGATTACATTTCTGAGGGTATCGGGCGCAGTCAAGGTGAAAGCAAAACTATTTTATGAGTGGGACCAGATCAGCCGGATGTGTCTCGGCAAGGCCGACCTTGTCACGGTGCAACAGGCTGATGGAACCAAAAGTAGAGTTCAGAAAAGGCTTGCTTTGGGAAATTTGTGTGAGATATGTGATCTATACAAGCATAACTCTGAAAACCTTCGCACCGGCTCCTTAACCTTTGCTGACCTTCGTCCGAAGCATTGCGTCCTGGCAGACAGCAGTGGGACATACTCGGTGTGCATGTGCACTTATCATCAAAACCCAAAACTGTTCATATCCGTTCTCGGCCTTCTCGGCCTCAAATACCGTAACCTCCTCGACCACGCTGTATGTGGCACGGAACACCGTGATTGCATGATGCACGACTGTAGGGACTGCCCTGGCGAAGACGGGGTGATGAACTGTCTGAGGATTATCCTCGCGGACAAATCAGAAGAAGAGAGTGAAGTTGATCTAGCCCCAGCTGATGAAATTTATAATGAGATTAGGTGGATGTGCACGCATCGCTGTACACTCGCAGAAATAATCTAGACCAAAGAGGAAAGCATGTGTATTTGAGCCAGCAAACCGTGAAGCTGACCAGACACCACGTTGTGGCTGACAAACAAGGTCAGCACTTCACCTACGCAAAGGCTACTGGCAAGGAGGGCGAAGTGATTGTCCAGTACGATTTCACTGATAATTATTCATTTGTGGTGCAGGATGCAGCTCAAGGTTTCCACCGGGATTCATCCCAGTTTACCGCGCACCCGTTTGTAGTGTACCGGCGTGAGAACGAGGTACTGTGCCATCAGAGCTACTGCTGTATCTCTGACGGCACAAAGCACAGCACCGACATGGTGAATGCGTTCCTGCAATGGCTCATCCCAGAAATTTGGACCGAGGTACCTGACTTTAAAAAAAATGTTTCACAGACGGCAGTGCTACACAGTATGCGAATAACCATAACTTCATCAATGTGTGTCACCGTCAGGCAGATTTTGGGCTATCCTGTGAGTGGCTTTTTGTCACATCTTATGGTAAGGGCGCTTGCGACGGCATAGGAGGCACAGCCAAGCGTGCCGCGGCTCAAGAGATCCTCAAGCGCCCGCTTAACAACCATATACTAACGGCGGGGGACATGTTTGAGTATCTATCCCACAAGCTAGTCAGCTGCATCAAGTTCATATTTGTGTAAAAATAGGACGCAATGGTCGTCACGACCCACCTTACCGAGCGCTTCTCGAAAGCCATCACGGTGAAGGGAGCACAGGGGTACCACAAATTCGCACCAGTGACTCACAGTACCGTAATAGTTCATGAACTGCTTACCAATGCGTTAACAGTAGTTGGGTGAAGTGAGACGTGTTAGTGTGCGCGCTGATACAGATTGTGTTGATAAATATCATCGCAGTGACAGATCATCAGTCTGAACTCTGACAAGGCATGGATGATCTGTTGATCTGTAGATCATTACATTGTATTGCATTATAATACTGTACCGTAACACATTATTGTGTTGCACTTCATGGTGTAATTCTGTTACTTTATTTTATTACACCAATGTAGGCGGCTCATGATCCAATGCGATTCATTTCAGGCTAAGCATGTGTCAATGGATGCGTCCGCACCAAATTTGTTCTCAAGCAGTTGAAGATGAATGCGGTTACTCAGTCAATGAGGTTCATGTTTAGTTTCCAGAATGTGGGGTTTGAAACGCCAGAAGGTTGATATCACAGTGATTGGCGATGATAAAAGCCCTTCAGTGTTGTCGGTGAAATATGATCGTACATTTTTGATATGCTGACATTGAGGCAGAAATATATTGCATCAGGTGAATACATTTCTATTACTTTTCTCCTTACAAGTGACGATCTAGGATTTCACAAATCACCCTTCGTAGCTTCTGAATTTCCAAAATAGCATTGTGACTGTCTCGAAGGTCAAACTAGGTCACGTTATCTTAAGTCACAAGCGCACGATTTAAAAAAACGCGTGAACACAAATTTCGAAAGTGACACAAGATGCAGAAGATCATGACGAGTTCAGCGATGCATAGCTTCGTGCAATTCGTGTTACTCTTCATTGAGTTCCAGGTCTCCAAAACTTAGGTGACCTCTAAACAATGTCCGATGCTATAACTCCTTAATCGTTGATCCGATTTTCCCCAAAATCGCACAACTGGATTATAGAGACAAACTAGCCTTATATGAGTATTTTCATCGAGATATAGAGTGTAATTTGGCCCTTTCACTTCTCGATTTGCCGTGGAATGGGCCACCTACCACAATTCGGAGACATTTCTGCCATTTGTTTGACCCTTGACCTTACAAAGAGTTAGAACACTTGTGCAACACAAAACTCAAGATCAGAGCACTAACATTATCATCCCATCATGTGTCACGAACATCAAAAGGCTTGTATTTCAGTAATATGCTGTTCTAAACAAAGATTAAGAACATGCCACCATGAACTAGTGCAAAAACAACCATGCATGCCTAATTTTGAACGGATATGTATATTTGGTATGGCGCAAAACCCTATTTTTTATTTTATGCTTCGAAAGATAAGATATCGAACTTAATTTTTGTACATTTTCAAATCGCATTGTGACTGTCCCGATAGTTAAAGTAGGTCACGTGACCTTAGGTCACGATGTCACGATTTCAAATGTCCCGTAAACGAAAATTCCGAAAGAGCCAAAAGATGCTGTGGATTATTGTGAGTTCACCGATGTATACTTTTGCACAATTCTGGTTGTTCTTCACTGCATTAAGGACCTCAAAAGACACCCTTGTTTGGTGACATCTCAGAAATGCCCGAAGATATAACTCCTTGACCGTAGACCCGATCTTTCTAAAAATGGCACAGCTGGATTCGGCGCAACATATAACCCCACACAAATATTTTCATAAAATATAAAATATTGGGTGTTATGCCCTCGTCTATTTGTCGTGGAATGGGCTAGTTGCGTCCTGGTGTCACGAACAGAAATGCTCCCTAATTAGGGAGCGTGTATGGAGCATGTGATTTTTGTGCACAGCAAGTGCACCAAATTTCACACGCAGTTCATAGTTGACAATGTCAGCTACCGGGGCACAGCACCAGTGATGCCACTGCGGAGACCTGAGATCGTATGTGCAATCAGATGTGGTAAGCTCGCACCATGTGCACCGATGATTTCAGCGTACGCAGAGCTGCTGCAATTGCTGCCCGCATAGCAATAGGCTCTTGACTGGGAGAGGGCGCTAGCCTCATATGTTGAAGTGAGCAGTTTTCACGGCGCTGTTCATGGCCTCTTAATTTAGGTGAAAACATTGTGGATCATTACTAAAAGGGAGATATATGGAAACGGCCGCTTTGCACTGTGTTCGCTGGTGGTTTCCGTGATCCATGACATGAGAGGTACCTACTAGAGACTAAATTCCTAGTTTCCGGAGCGACTTCCAGTTGGAGCAATTTCTTCATAGGTGACGTCACCAATCTGCATGGCAACATTCCGATTAACGCAACGGCATCTTCTGTGATGAGCATGATTAAGAGCCATTTAAACAAATCATTTTTTTTGTTCGGCTATCGCTAAGCGATATGGAACAACTTCTGCGACATTGCCTTGAAAACAACTATGTTCGGTTTCGGGAATATTACTTTAAACAAAGCGCAGGAATAGCCATGGGAAGTCGCATAGCGCCACCACTCGTAATCACTTTTGTGCATGCATTAGAACCACAGCCGCTCACATCACAGCCTGCTGCCAATAACATATGTTCGATACATCGACGATATACCGGGAATATGGACCCACGGCTCCATAAGTTTAGATGGTTTCTTCGTACTGCGAAATATACTCTATTCCGCACTAAAATAGTAAAATAGTAATACGACAAGTTCAGCGTGGAATGATCGGATGTCCATGGTCGCATATCGTTTTTGGATGCCCTGTTCACAGTGAGCACTGACAGTAGTTTATATACAGAACTTTACACTAAGCACATGGCCGCTCCCATTACCCTCTCCTACACTTCTGCAAACTCGATTCATGCCGAGTGTTCAATGCTCCACGCACAAATACTACGAGCAAAGGGACTATATTTCGACGGACCATGACAGAACAGAGGGATGGACAACATTGAACCACTCTTCTTGGGAAATGGCTATCCCCACACATTAATACAGAGCACCAGGTACCAAATTCACTGTCGTGTGACCACAAATGGCTATCCCCACATATTAATACAGAGCACCAGGTACCAAATTCACTGTCGTGTGACCACAAATGGCTATCCCCACACATTAATACAGAGCACCAGGTACCAAATTCACTGTCGTGTGACCCCAAATGGCTATCCCCACACATTAATACAGAGCACCAGGTACCAAATTCACTGTCGTGTGACCACAAATACTTTGGTAGACAAAAATGACAGAGCCCCTAATAAAGCACCATTGGCCGAGTATACAACCCAGATATCCGTATATGCAACCCACATATCCATATATA
Organism: Ashinkailepas kermadecensis; assembly: GCA_034440615.1. Lineage (NCBI taxonomy): Eukaryota > Metazoa > Arthropoda > Thecostraca > Neolepadidae > Ashinkailepas > Ashinkailepas kermadecensis. Next base: position 118,186 of record JAOTOM010003074.1, on the reverse strand, counting down.
GATGACACTCTGGCCATGAGAGCAAACACCACAGTGAAGACCATGGGCCTACCGGTAAAAAATGCATGGAAGAGAGGTAAGCCACTGTCCAAAATACTTATACGCTCTGTACTGTGTCCACCCGCATGCCCAGCGAGAGCAGCGCCGACTTGACCGGTCAGTGTCACGTCAAAAACGTCATCTCTCACATAACATGCGTCATCTGCCAACACAGCACTCACACAACATACGTCGGAGAAACACGATGCAGTGTCAGACAACGCTTGAACGAACACCTCAGAGACGCAATCAACAAAACGCTGAATACTTCTTTAGGCGACCACATCTGCAGCAACCACCTCAATGACACGATCACATCACAATCCTTTCGCATCAACATCCCTCGAGCATGCAAAGACGTAGCCGAACTGCAAATCGTCGAATCCATAGAAATTAGGAACCGTAAGCCCACTTTAAACACACACTCCATCCTGGAAGTTACTCACACGAGTCCCATACAATCCACCTTCAATGGATGTCAATGCGCATATATCAGCATCACCGCCACAATCTGCATGTCCTTCCCCACCGAATACACACTCGCAAATACCGACAAGTAGACCACCACCCACGCATACATGCAACCTACGTTCAACACTAATGAAACAAATCGGCTAGGATAGAGTCTGTTGTGTTGGCACCTCGCGCCAATAGATTGTTTGGATAAGATGCATGTCCGCCAAAGGTGCGTCTCGTTGGATGTAGTGATGGTGAGACCAGTTTATTTTTAGCTTTAGTGTTGGGATGTCGCATGCATGAACTCTGTTATGCCAATGTGTAATACGTCACATGAACTGACGACTGTATCTAAGGTTATCAGATGACTTGTTTTATGTCATGTGTAGCTGTCTTAGGTGGTGATTTTTGTGATCCAAATGCTATCACAGTTGATTAAGATCCGGAGCCGAAATAGTATTATTGACTATTGAAATAGTATTAATTGATGACTGTTAATTTGTGGCTTTATGATGAGCAAAGGTGATATAGTTTCCAATTTACTGCAACGACAATGCTCATTGTCGCGCTTAATACCATAAACTATTGTGGCCAGTTACTCCAGGCACCAATCAGATGCTTAACGTTGCAGGAGATACACAAACAGGATATCAGGTAACCATATTGTGGTCACTCGCTCCAGGCACGCATCAGATGCTTAACATTGCAGGAGATACACAAACAGGATGTCAGGTAACCATATTGTGGCCACTCGCTCCAGGCACGCATCAGATGCTTAACGTCACGGGCTTGGCCACAGCGTAAGTTGCTATTCAGTGCCGGCGTGTCCTCTCTTATGACAGCTGACTCAGACATTTTACGGCCAGGAGAGCTGGTCATCAATTCTACTCAGCAGCGTGTCATTGCTGCGGTCCCTTAAATGGCCGCCGAATGGAGAGCCCCGACACTCAATGAACTTGTTCATTGAAACGTAATCTGGTCGGACGCTTCGGCGCCTCAACATAGGCGGCAGTCCGGCTCACACTAGGTTTGGATTGGATTGGGTTGGCTTGTGGCTTTGCGACGCACTCAGCAGCTGAGGCCATATGGCGTCGCCTGCCTCTCACTCTGGCAGGAAGGGCGGGCATCGAGGAGAATCGAACCCCGCACCTCTGGCGTGCCAGCCGCTCGGCTTAACCACTGAACTACCGACACCCGCTCACGCAAGGTTTGTATCTGACCCTGTAAGCCAGGCTCTTCGAAGTATATCTGCTCGCTAGATCGCATCGACAGAGATCACATGTCCTGTCACTGTGCAGGCACCTTCGTCGGGCAATAGCCGACAGCACCAACTCACTTATGAAATACTTAACATCTTCCTAGCAAGTTATTTTATATATCAAAATCATCATCCCTTGGGAAGGCATACTTTTATGTGGCATACATGTAGTAAATAAGGCAGCATACCCAGATACATCTCTGATTTTGAAGTACCTATGTGCATGATCATGCTGCCATTTGAACTCACGATGAGGGAGTACTCTAACCTTTCCTCGAGCGTTTGAACTGACTGTAATGCACGCTCAAACCCACTTTGGGTTTTCTAAAGTTGATTGAGCGGTAGCCTGTCTAGACTTGCTGGTCTCGGCTGTAACATACATGAGACTGAACTACGAATAAGGTCCACGAATTCTGGCACCGTGCTTCACTATAAATCGGTAAATATCACCAAACCAAAAACGCAATATCACCCGCAAACAATTTCAGATAGCTATTTCCCTCTCGTCGAATACTGCTAGAGGACAAAATCACTCGAATAATGGAATCTTCTCGTGAGCAATTGCTATCCGCAAACATTCCCCACAAAAGGTATAAGAATAGTCAAGAAACACAGGAGTTTTAGATGAAGAGCAAACAAGATGGAAGCGGCGAACGCTTCTTACTTTATCGTACATGGACGAAATCTTCTCTGCAGAATAATGAGGGCTTCGCAAAAGTTGGGACTCAACAAAGTTTCCTGGCATAACAGCATCAAGCTGCAGTGATTGTTCGCATCGTCAACTATTATCCACCGCCGTACCCTGCAGACACCAGGACGTGGCAGCTGTAAGTGCAGTCTCACCGGCAGATGTACGGCGAACAACCTGGCCTGCGGGATCAGATGCACAAATAGCGCGGGCCGGATCGCCACCTACGTCGGGAAGAAGCGTACTATCGGGCTGCGTTGTCATCAGCATGCCAGATCCGTGTTCAACGAAACCCAGACCACTTCATTGACCAACCGCTTCAGGGATCACCACAAGGACACTCTGATGGGCTGAACTAATGGCCTGCCCTCCTGACTGTAGTGCCGGAGTAGGTTATGATATGAGACGAAGTACAAGTACTGAGCAACAATTTGACATCATGGTCAATTCTGCAACTTTTAGCATATGATACGTTTTTGAAGTATGTGCCCACAATTTGTTTACCTGAGGCCACATTTGTGCCTACCGTATCTTACAAAAAATAACTATTTAGTCACTTGGAACGGTGAAACATCTAAATACGATTGTAATAGTGCGTGTCTGTCTGTCTGTCTGTCTGTCTGTCTGTCTGTCTGTCTGTCTGTCTGTCTGTCTGTCTGCCTGTCCGTCTGTCCGTCTGTATGTCTGTCTGTCTGTCTGTCTGTTTTTCTGTCTGTCTGTTTGTCTGTCTGCCTGTCTACCTGTCTGCCTGTATGTCTGCCAGTCTGTCTGTCTGCCTATCTGTCTGTCTGCCTGTCTGTCTGTCGGTCATCGGTCTGTCAGTCTGTATGTCTGCCTGTCTGCCTGTTTGTCTGTCTGTCTGTCTGTCTATTTATATGTCTGTCTGTCTGTCTGTCTGTCTGTCTGTCTGTCTGTCCGTCTATCTATCTGTTTGTCTGTCTGTCTGTCTGTCTGTCTGTCTATCTATCTGTCTGTCTCTCTGTCTGTCTGTCCGTTTGTCTGTCTGTTTGCACACGAACAACATTAAATCTCATAAACTGATGCGGGGCCATCCTTGCTTAGCGACGTGAAATTTGTTGGGTACATGCAGTGGATGGGCCACGTGCAGCGTGTTGTAACTGTGTGTATGTCGCTGGTTGGTGTGTGCCACGTGCAGCGCGTTGTCACTGCGTGTGTGTGTCGCTGGTTGGTGTGTGCCACGTGCAGCGCGTTGTCACTGCGTGTGTGTGTCGCTGGTTGGTGTGTGCCACGTGCAGCGCGTTGTCACTGTGTGTGTCGCTGGTTGGTGTGTGCCACGTGCAGCACGTTGTCACTGTGTGTGTCGCTGGTTGGTGTGTGCCACGTGCAGCACGTTGTCACTGTGTGTGTCGCTGGTTGGTGTGTGCCACGTGCAGCGCGTTGTCACTGTGTGTGTCGCTGGTTGGTGTGTGCCACGTGCAGCACGTTGTCACTGTGTGTGTCGCTGGTTGGTGTGTGCCACGTGCAGCACGTTGTCACTGTGTGCTGTCGCTGGTTGGTGTGTGCCACGTGCAGCACGTTGTCACTGTAGTGTGTGTCGCTGGTTGGTGTGTGCCACGTGCAGCACGTTGTCACTTGTTGTGCTGGTGTGTGCCACGTGCAGCACGTTGTCACTGTGTGTGTCGCTGGTTGGTGTGCCACGTGCAGCACGTTGTCACTGTGTGTGTCGCTGGTTGGTGTGTGCCACGTGCAGCACGTTGTCACTGTGTGTGTCGCTGGTTGGTGTGTGCCACGTGCAGCGCGTTGTCACTGTGTGTGTCGCTGGTTGGTGTGTGCCACGTGCAGCACGTTGTCACTGTGTGTGTGTGATGTGTGTCGCTGGTTGGTGTGTGCCACGTGCAGCGCGTTGTCACTGTGTGTGTCGCTGGTTGGTGTGTGCCACGTGCAGCACGTTGTCACTGTGTGTGTCGCTGGTTGGTGTGTGCCACGTGCAGCACGTTGTCACTGTGTGTGTCGCTGGTTGGTGTGTGCCACGTGCAGCGTTACGTCAGCGCGTTGTCATTGTGTGTGTGTCGCTGGTTGATGTGTGCCACGTGCAGCACGTTGTAACTGTGTGTCGTCGCTGGTTGGTGTGTGCCACGTGCAGCACGTTGTCACTGTGTGTGTGTGTCGCTGGTTGGTGTGTGCCACGTGCAGCACGTTGTCACTGTGTGTGTCGCTGGTTGGTGTGTGCCACGTGCAGCACCTTGTCACTGTATGTGTCGCTGGTTGGTGTGTGCCACGTGCAGCGCGTTGTCACTGTGTGTGTGTGTCGCTGGTTGGTGTGTGCCACGTGCAGCACGTTGTCACTGTGTGTGTGTCGCTGGCTGGTGTGTGCCACGTGCAGCACGTTGTCACTGTGTGTGTCGCTGGTTAGTGTGTGCCACGTGCAGCACGTTGTCACTGTGTGTGTCGCTGGTTGGTGTGTGCCACGTGCAGCACCTTGTCACTGTATGTGTCGCTGGTTGGTGTGTGCCACGTGCAGCGCGTTGTCACTGTGTGTGTGTGTCGCTGGTTGGTGTGTGCCACGTGCAGCACGTTGTCACTGTGTGTGTCGCTGGTTGGTGTTTGCGGCCGGCCGTTAGTGTGTGGTACATTTAGGCCGGCTGCATGATTTGTGCTGCTTCTACCAAAGGAACTTTGGTAGAAGTGGACTGCCATTTTATGCATTCATTTTCTGATGTGGAATATCTTCGGTGAAAAAATTCATGCTCACCCACGAAAATTAATTGTCATATTCCTCGCCACAACACTACAGGATATGAGCAATCTTAATTAGCTACTTACGTCAAGAATGCACTAGAGGTGCATTAGATAGCTTGTGCCATGGGCATAAACTAGTGTTATAAATTATTTCCCTTAGCAATACATAGCAACGTATCAAAAATATTTGCCTGTAAGCTTCAAATATATTTCACCATGGAATTGTTCCAAGCACAGTTTATCAAATATATGGGTTAATAACTTACCGGTATCATGGCTATAGATTGTCGGTAAAAACAATTAATAGTGGTTCTCCCTTGCATGCATCAAAAGCATGGCTGTACTTTGACCGGGCCTCAGGGCATTACGACCAGGCCTGGTCACAGCCGACTGGTCGGCTGGGCCTCGGTCGCTACATTTTCGGTATCTGCCACCTCTGGCATACAACACACGATGAAGTTGAGTGAGATCATGCAACGAGAAATCGAACGACCACTGGCAATCGGCGCGAAGGGACACACTGCAGCGTCTATCCGAGGAGACGCTGCACGATCTGGCGGACTGAGACAAGCAAACAGTTTGAACAATTTAGCTGGCCGACTGACTATTGCTGGTCAGACGGCAGCCACCTGTACCAGTACCACTACCGCTGGTCAGACGGCAGCTACCTGTACCAGTTCCACTACCGCCGGTCAGACGGTAGCCACCGTACCAGTACCACTACCGCTGGTCAGACGGCAGCCACCTATACCAGTACCACTACCGCTGGTCAGACGGCAGCTACCTATACCAGTACCACTACCGATGGTCAGACGGCAGCCACCTATACCAGTACCGCTACCGCTGGTCAGACGGCAGCAACCTGTACCAGTACCACTACCGCTGGTCAGACGGCAGCCACCTATACCAGTACCACTACCGCTGGTCAGACGGCAGCCACCTATACCAGTACCACTACCACTGGTCAGACGGCAGTAACCTGTACCAGTACCACTACCGCAGGTCAGACGGTAGCCACCTGTACCAGTACCACTACCGCGGGTCAGATGGCAACTACCTGTACCAGTACCACTACCGCTGGTCAGACGGCAGCCACCTATACCAGTACCAGTACCGCTGGTCAAACGGCAGCCACCTATACTAGTACCACTACCGCGGGTCAGACGGCATGCACCCATACCAGTACCACTACCGCTGGTCAGACGGCAGCCACCTGTACCAGTACCACTACCGCTGGTCAGACGGCAGCCACCTATACCAGTACCACTACCGCTGGTCAGACGGCAGCCACCTGTACCAGTACCACTACCGCTGGTCAGACGGCAGCCACCTATACCAGTACCACTACCGCTGGTCAGACGGCAGCCACCTATACCAGTACCACTACCGCTGGTCAGACGGCAGCTACCTGTACCAGTACCACTACCGCGGGTCAGACGGCAGCTACCTGTACCAGTACCACTACCGCTGGTCAGACGGCAGCCACCTATACCAGTACCTATGTGGTGACGCAAGATTCCTGGAGATAGAACCCGTCGACAGCTACGCGGGATCAAGGAAGCCGTCACACATAGCCGTGGCCATCAACAAACCAACCAGACGTAAGTCCAACATGGCTGCCGGTGCTCACAAAAAACTCATGAATTAAAATGACATCAAGATCTGACATCGGATTGCTTGCCATCCTGGGTCACCAAAGTCCGGATGTCCTGCTTTTGATCCAGAGACCTAGGATCAAATCCCACCAGCAGCAAAGGCTTTGCCATGTAGAGCTCAGCAAAAACACACGTCACACGGCGAATATATATGTGCTACAACCGTCCACAACCCACAGCCGTGCCGGGACTCGGACTTTACAAATTCAGAAGTCACCAAAAAAATGCGTCGAGCCCAAAAAACTGGCGTCGGATCCACCCGGAAGCCAGCATCTGAACACGAAAAGTCGCGCAGGGACCCCGAGAAATCATACCGGAGACCCCAAAATCGTGCTGCGGTCCCACAAATGTGCCCAACATAAACACAGCAGCACTCTAAGAGCAAAACGGGAGGCGAAAAATGCACGGGCCATACAAAGCGCACCCAGTCTCGCAAAAAGTGACAGGGCCTCAAAACCTGCGTTGCAGCTCTAAATATACAGGGAGCTCTAAGAAAACATAACGGAGGTCCTCAAAGCACACCGGGACCATGAGACCGAACGGGGCCCTAAAAAAACGGCGGGATTCCCCAAAAGCCACATGGTCCTGGAAACTGAACAAAAAGTCCGGGCACTAAATAAACCCATCGGGGTCTTCCAAAACGCGTCGGTTCCTCAAAAATACCGTCGGCGCACAAAAAGCAACAAAACTGTAAACAAAAAAGTCGGGTCCTAAAAATGTGCTGGGGCCCTGACAAAAATTGGCTGGAGCCCTAAGATATATCTGTGGGCGAATAAAAACGCAACGGTTCCGAAAATATCACCAAGCTAGGGCCTCGGTTCGGTAGCCAATCTGGGAGCGTATTTAACCAAGGAGTGCATCAAGACTCAGCGTGTATTCGGATTTATTAACCGCCAGAAACCACCAAATATGGCATAAGACTATCATGTGACAGCAATTAGCAAATCGCAGGAGGCCTAGCAGAAACCGGAGAATCACACGAATTGTGGCGAATGCGCCGAATGCGCTTTCGCACATCGTTCGTACACATGCACGAAGTTTGTCGTTTTGGCGACCGGGCGTTATTAACTGGAAGGTGTGAAATTTTAATGTTTTATTTTTAATTGTACAGGTGTTTTCATTGCACAGGTGTAATTTCAGCAGTGTGAGGTCACTTAACAAAGGATACCAAAGGGAAAAGGAAAAACCTTCGAACTGGATGGGGAGTTAGGGTTGAAATCCGGTGACTCAGAAACGACGGTGGTAGATTGGGTCCCCTTTCAGATTACAACTAAATTGGTCACTAATTATTTTATTTTAAAAATGAACATGAGCCTCTTTAAAAAATAGTGGTCGAAATCCGTGGATTTTTTTAAAAACATTGGGGGCAGGTGGGCCCACAACAAATCCGTTTGCTCCCCCCCCCCCCCCTAGCGCCGACCCAATGTAAGCCACTGACTTACACTAACCTTTCCCATGTTTTCCTGTTTTATGGGGACGCATTTCGATGCAATAACAAACAGGGGCGGAACAAGGGTGTGGCACTGGGGCATGTCCCACAATGGAGGGTGGTGTCCCTCCGGCCGGAAAAATACGCCCCTCTGAGAAGGTTCGAGTGCACCCCCTCGAATATTTCAGCCATGGGCGCCCCTCTGAGAGAAAAAGACGCCACTTTGGAAGGAAAGGCGCCACTCCGGGAAGCCCGAGTGCACCCCCGCCTCGAAATTTGTAGCCAGAGGCGCCACTCTATGTACTTTCGCAGTGGTGCCTCTCCACAGAAGTGGCTCCCCTCCAAAAAAAGTGCCCCCATGACAATCCCTGGATCCACTCCTGGTTACAACATTGCTCTCTCGCGGTTATGAACTTCGGCTGGTTATAAAATTGTGCGCATTCACGTGTTGCTTCCCTTGCAAATTTGACAATTTCCGTTGAACCATTAAGAGAAATGCGGAGAACTTGAACAAACGGTTCAATACTTTATATTTTCGGAACAGCAATGTGGAAGTGCAAAATAAAACCAACAATGTGAGCTCCTCCCAAGCAGGTTATGACGGATTTCTTGGGGAGCTCCTAGTCATATAGGATATGAGTGCCAGCTATCACAACGGCTGCAAACAAAAAAGATATTTGCATCTCCTATTCATATTACATTAAATCATTGTGCACACACCGAACCTTTGATACCTTCGAACTTATTTTGATATCTCAACTTTCTAATACCGTACGGCAAGCTACGTCGAATGACACCCACAAATGTCGAATGAAGCTACGTCGAATGACACGCAAACTGAAGCCATGGCCACGAAAAGCGAGGACTTCGAAAAATTCAAAGTAACCTTTGGCCTTGAGGTTTAACCTGACATGTCCCGGTTCGAAATGTTACTCGAGGGTTGCCCACGGGCTATCTCTTGATACGAAATATGGGTAGCTTTGTGAGAAAAAGAAACACGAGACGACCAAAAAATGACTTCGACCTTTAGCCTCGAACATTAATTTGATTCCTGAACAGCTTGCAAGAGTATCTCACGGCACGTCGAATACCACCCAATTTATGAAAATTGAAGCCATAGCTACGAGGCACGATGACTTCGAACAATTTAGTCAAGCTTTGATCTTGTAGTTTGACATTGACATGCCCCGATTTTAAATGTTAATCGAAGTTCACCATAGGCTATTGCTTGATGACATTTGTGGGTAGGTTAGGGCGACGAAAAAATGCGAGGTGACCGAAAAAAATCGTCTTGACTTTTGACCTTTGGAATTAGTTCGATTTCATACCTTTATAATACGGCACCACAAGCCACGTCGAAAGACACCCACTTGGTGTAAACTGAACCCGTAGGGACGAATCGCGAGGACTTCGAAAAAGTCAAACCAGCCTTTGACCTTAAAGTTTGACCTTGGCATATCCCGGTTTCAATATGTTGCTCGAGGGTTCACCATGGGCTTGACAGTGGATCTGGGTATGCTTGGGCGAAAACGAAACAAAAAATGCGAGGCGACCGAAAAAAAACAGCTTGACATTTGATTATCGAGATTATTTCGGATTATCAACTTTCTGATACCGCACAAGAAGCGAAGTCGAATGACATCTATTTTCTACGAATTGAAGACATGGCGACGAAACGCGAGGTCATTGAAGAACTCAATCAAACCTTTGATCTTGACATGCCCCGGTTTGAAATGTTACCCGAGTGTTCACCACTGGCTATCGCTTGATACCAGATTTGGATAGGTTTGAGCGAAAACGAACAAGAAATGAGACGACCCGAGGATCAGCTTGGCCTTTTACCTTTAAAAATAATTCAATTGCTCAACGTTCAGATACCGCATAACAAGTCACGTCGAATGATGCCAGATACCGCATAACAAGTCACGTCGAATGACGCCCATTTGATGCAAATTGAAGCGTCAGCGACCGAACCTCGCGTTCGGTAGCTATCGCTTCAATATCGCAATCTAATAAATCAAGCTAACCTTTGACCATGAAGTTTGACCTTGATATGATCTGGTTTAAAATGTTACACGAGGGTTCACCACAGGCTGCCGCTTGGTGAAAACGAGAAAAAAAACAGGCGACCGAAGAAACCGGTTTGCGTTGGACCTTGATCGTTAAAGTGGTTATATGAGACTGATTTAGTTGCTTTCAGCGTGTTCAGTACAGGACGAAGCATTTGTGGTAATTGATTCGAACGATGATAAACCCGTCGCCGAATACCAATATCAATACAAAAACGTCTCTGGCGAACTCGTCGCTCAATACAAATACGACGTTGACTTGACGTGCGTGCTTTAGGTTGATCAAGACGCCCAATGACACCCGGAGCACGTTTGTTCAAGATATATCGATATATGCGCAGGGAAAGGCAACCTAAGACGTATAAAACCTTGCGATAATGCAAAGTTGATGCCTCGCAAAGCACAATTCTCCACTCAAGCGAAAACAGAAGATGGTCAAGGTTTTTGTTATTCAAGAACGGCCTGGAAGTAGAAAATTATAACCTTGCTGATTTACAACTCGGAGATTTTGTGACGACAGCTAGCACGTGAAGCCCGTTCATTGGCTAGATCGGCTTCTGGTATTTTTGGTGATTTTCTTGCATAGATATTTTCACTTTACAAATGATCAAGTATAATTTTGCAGCGATCACATACATGCATTTTGGTAGCTGAGGCTTAGGGGGGATACGAACACAAAATTGAGGGGCAAATCACCACTTTTCAGGAATTTGGGGGACATGTCCCCTCCAGAGATTACACACATGCAACCCACAGCCGTGTAAATACAGTCCACAGGCGTGTACAACCCACAGCTGTGCCAATGTGTTCCAACCATGTACAACCCACAGCCGGGTACAACCCACAGCCGGGTACAGCCCACAGCCGGGTACAACCTACAGCTGTGTACAACCCACAGCCGGGTACAGCCCACAGCCGGGTACAACCTACAGCTGTGTACAGCCCACAGCCGGGTACAGCCCACAGCCGTGTACAGCCCACAGCCGTGTACAGCCCACAGCCGGGTACAACCCACAGCCGGGTACAACCCACAGCCGGGCACAACCCATAGCCGGGTACAGCCCACAGCCGGGTACAGCCCACAGTCATGTACAACCCACAGCCGGGTACAGCCCACAGCGGTGCCAATGTGTTCCAACCATGCACAACCCACATCCGGGTACAGCCCACAGCCGGGTACAACCCACAGCCGGGTACAGCCCACAGCCGGGTACAACCCACAGCCGGGTACAACCTACAGCTGTGTACAGCCCACAGCCGGGTACAGCCCACAGCCGTGTACAGCCCACAGCCGTGTACAGCCCATAGCCGGGTACAACCCACAACCGGGTACAACCCACAGCCGGGTACAGCCCACAGCCGGGTACAGCCCACAGCCGGGTACAGCCCACAGCCGGGTACAACCCACAGTCCGGTACAACCCACAGCCGGGTACAACCCACATCCCGGTACAACCCACAACAGGGTACAGCCCACAGCCGGGTACAGCCCACAGCCGGGTACAGCCCACAGCCGGATACAACCCACAGCCGGGTACAACCCACAGCCGGGTACAGCCCACAGCCGGGTACAGCCCACAGCCGGGTACAACCCACAGCCGGGTACAGCCCACAGCCGGGTACAGCCCACAGCCGGAAACAACACACAGCCGTGTACAACCCACAGCCGGGTACAGCCCACAGCCGGGTACAGCCCACAGCCGGGTACAGCCCACAGCCGGGTACAGCCCACAGCCGGGTACAGCCCACAGCCGGGTACAGCCCACAGCCGGGTACAGCCCACAGCCGTGTACAACCCATAGCCGGGTACAGCCCACAGCCGGGTGCAGCCCACAGCCGGGTACAACCCACAGCCGGGTACAGCCAGGGGCGTCGCCACCGGTGGGGGGGGGGCGACCTCCCTGGAATTTGAGAAGGCCCCTATCCGGAAATGCACAGGAAAAGGCGAGCAAGGAGGCCGACGAGACAGACGATTGTGCTGTCAAGGAGGCCCCAAGACTGGCAACGAGGCACCCGGGAAATCTAATCAGGTCCTAATAAGGGACGTAGGACAGATATTGGGAGGAGGCCCCCAGGACGAAAAGGATGCCACCGAGATGGAAAAAAATCCACCCAGGTTAGACAAGAAGGCTTCCGATGGGTGGCAGGATATTCTTAATTTGGAAAACGAGGCCCCCAAGATGGAAGAGGAGGCCCCTACAACAGAAAATATTCCTCATAGGAGATATTTATCCGGACGCAAGAGGGAGCCCCAGGATGGGTAAGAAGGTCTCCGCAGGAATGGCCACTGAGACCAGCCAGATGAGGCCCATATTTTGGAAGAGGAGGACCCAAGAAGAGAAGATTTGAGACCATGACACAAAAGCACCCTGCTAAGAGGATAATGAGGCTCCAAACACAGGTGAGGAGGCCTCCAAGACGTGAGAGGAGGCCCCTAATTTGACAAAGGAGTCACCTAGGAGAGGATAGGAGGCCCCAGAAATCACGAGAGTGCCAACAATTGGCACGGAGGCCCCCATGATTGCAAAGGAGGCCCCCAGGATTGCAAAGGAGACCCCCAGGATTGCAAAGGAGGCCCCCAGGATTGTAAAGGAGGCCCCCAGGATTGCAAAGGATGAACCCAGGATTGCAAAGGAGGCACCCAGGATTGCAAAGGAGGCACCCAGGATTGTAAAGGAGGCCCCCAGGATTGCAAAGGAGGCCCCAATACGGGAAGGGAGGCCCCAGAAAATGAGAGGAGGCCCTAAGACAGAAGAGAAAACCAGTGCATATGAAATGAGGTTTCGGAGACGCAAAAACAGGCCCCAAAACGGGTAAGGTTCCACCAAGATAGAAAAGGATGATCCAGAAACGTGGCAGGAGGCACCTACTTCGGAAGAGGACGACACAAGATTGGAAATGAGACCCATGATAAACGAGGAGGCCCCTAAAATAGGAGAGAAAGGCCATTAGATAAGAGGGATGGCCCCCAGGCGAGAAAGAAGGCTCCAAGACGGGTAAGAAGGTCCCCAGAAAATGACAAAGCAACTGAGATAGGAGCAACTGAGGTTGCTTGTAATTTGAAAGAGGAGGAACCTGGGAGAGAAGAGGATTCCACCAGGAGATAAGAGGCCACCCTTAAAATGGGAAAAAATCGAATCAAAACGCAGAGCAGGAGGCCCCCAAGACGTGAGAGGCCCTTAATTTGAGAAAAAAGGGCCTCTTGAAGAGAAAAGGAGGCCCCTGCCACACTCGAGAGGAGTCTCTGAAGACGGAATAGGAGGTCTCCAGGGCCGAATGAGGCCCTGAAGACCGGAAGGAGTTCCCAGGAAATGAGAGGAGACCCTTAAGATGGGAGTGGTAGCAGGTATGGAAGGTGGTGAGGTTTCCAAAATTGATGATGCCCTCAAGACGGGTAGGCTTTGCCAGGACAAAGGAGGAGGCCCCTAATTTGGCAGAGAATGCCTCTCGAACACAAGATGAAGCCCCATGTCATGTTAAAGGGGCCCCAGAATGTAGGAGGAGGCCCTCCAAGATGGGAGAGGAGGGCCATTGAATATGGAGGAGGGTGGACACACGAGGAGACATCCAAAACCGGTAAAGAGACTCCAGGAAATGAGACAAGACCCATAAGACGCGAGAGGAGGCTTACAAGTTGCAAGAAGCCCCTAAGAAATTGTAGGAGTCGTGTGGGGGTACTTGAAAATCACGACATGGGCCCAAAAAGAGCCGGCCGGGGCCCATGAAAATCACGCTGAGCCTAGGGGTATAAAAAAGCCACGCCCGGACCATCAAAATCATGCTAGGGGCACGACAGGTCGTACCGTTCCCCAACAGTCTCATTGGGACACAATTAAAGCCGGGGAAACGAAAAACAATCCGGACATGGATAATCACTCTGAGGCCCCAACAATGACGCCAAAAGCCTCCAAAACGTATTGGACGCCGAAAAGGTGTCGAGGTTGCTAAAACTCGTGCTAGGGATCCAAGCAAATGACGTCGGGACACCAAAGATTACATTGGACTAAAAAAAGTCGCGTCGCAGCCCTTGAAAATCACACTGGGGGCCAAAAAGGTCGCGCCGGGGCCCCAAAAGTTGCAACTGCCTTAAGCTAGTTAGTTTGTTAGTTATTGGGGGTTTAGGGCGCATCGACTGCATTGGTCATTTAGCGCCAATAACTCAGTCAATTAGATATAGAGGCACGTACACGTCAGATCAAGCAACAGGTTATAGGTGACGATGCCACATCTGTCCTAGGGTAAAACTAGGCACGTATGCAGCAGCACGTTAGTAACCGGCGAAAATCACGGATAACCTAAGTTCGAAGAGGACTTTAAAACGTCTTCCCGAGAGAAAAATGTCAGACTCATCCCCTAATACTTCCCGAAGCGAGACAGAGGAACGTCCAAAGTGACGTCTCCATTCGTGGGCAAGCCGGGGACATGAGACTAAAAGGTGTCGTACTGACATTGGCGCGGTGCACCTCGGGCACATCGGCGCCTCGTCACCACCCAGAAGATACCGGTGCGTCGCACAGGTATGTCCCACACGCAGGCGACACAGGGACACCTTGTGGCGTCTGTTTCGGTGCGAGGATGAAGCCCACTCACCAATATAGGGCTTGACATTTCTCAGCTTGTTGTTTGTTGATGAGTCCCAGTTTGCCTGCCACTTCCTCAGAATGAATCCCTTCATATCTGAGTAAAAGTCCCTAGCAGGAAGGGGGAGGGAGCATATGCACGGAGCCCGTGCACCTCGTTTCCCTGCAGCATCTGCGGCGTCGTTTCCACAGATTCCCACGTGGCTCGGTATCCAACATAGGACAATCGTTTTCCCAGCGCATGTCAGAGAGGAAAGCCTACATAAAATATCTTGTGCAAGTGGGTTCGATGGGTAAAATGCACTTAGAGTTGTCAGACTACTGAGTGAATCAGTGTAGATTATATGCAGCATTTCATCACATGTTTCAATAAAACTCAGTGCCTTGTCTGGGGCAACCAACTCAGATGTATACACAGATGAGTGTGCCGGCAAGGAGAAAGTCCTGACAGTTGTGCCCATCACAAACGCACACCCAACACCAGACTCTGTCTTCGACTCGTCTGTGTAGGTGTCTGTAAAATGGCGGTAGGAAGACATCAACTCCAGCGCCCGAAGTCTAAATTCCTCAGGAACCATTTCGCACTTTTTGAGACTGGATAGTGATACGTCAATATCGGGTGAGGTGAGAGTCCAGGGAGGGACTTGCATCGATCTGATGCGCATCACACCGCGTAATCTTATATCGCTGTCCTCCAACAGAGCACGAATTCTAACACAGAAAGGAGCGGAGCTAGCAGGCCGTCTTCTTCTGAACACAGCCAGAGTGCTTCGCGAAAACACTGAACGGTATGCTGGGTGGTTTTGGAACTGACGCAACTTAAGTGCACAGCGCATGCCGAGCAGTTCCCGACGCAAAGAGAGGCACGGTTCGTTCGCATCCACCAACAGACTGACAGTTGGTGAGGTGCGAAAGGCACCAGTGATAATACGGAGCGCCGTATGATGTATTGTGTCCAGTGTTCGTTTTGTGGTTGTAGCTGCGCCGTCGTAGACAAAACATGCATAATCAAGTCTGGACCGAATCAGGGAGCGATATAACTGCAGCAGGGTTGACCTATCGGCACCATATGAGGTTCGTGCAACCACCTTCAACACATTCATGGATTTAAAGCACTTTTATCTAAGCGTTTTAGAGTGATGTCTGTATGTTAGTCGGCTGTCGATTAGGACGCCGATAAATTTGACCACCTTCTCCGTAGGAATCTCCGAGCCATACAACCTGATCTTCATGTCCGGGCAGTTTCGACGCCGGCAAAAATGCATGGCGACCGTCTTTGTTGTTGTGGAGAAGTGGAAGCCGTTTACCCTTGTCCAGCGTTCAAGCCTGGCGACAGCAAGCTGCAATTGTCTCGGATTATTGGAGTTGAGGTGCTCGACGTCCAGATCGTGAAGTCGTCAACGAACAATGTGCGGGATATTAACGGCGACAGAACAGAGCCGATAGCGTTAATCATAATGGCGATTAGGGCTACACTTAGTACACTGCCCTGAGGAATACCGTTGAACTGTTGGAACCATCGCGAAAATTAATTACAACACGGACACGAAACCGACGGTTTGTCAGAAAGTTTTCGAGAAAGACACCCATGGAGCCTCTCAGGCCATGCTCGCGTAACTTCATGAGAATGCCATGTCGCCATGTGTTGTCCAAAGCGCCCTCTATGTCGAAAAACAAAGCCCCAACATGACGGTGCTGTGAGAAAGCTGCCCGAATTGCGGTGTCAATTGTGACGAGGTGATCAATGGTGCTTCGTTTTTTTCTGAAACCACACTGAGCATTTGATAAAATGTTTCTAATCTCCAGATACCAGCACAGCCGAACATTCACCATTCGTTCCATCAGCTTGCACATGGATGAAGTTAAAGATATGGGGCGATAATGCAGTGGCTCGAGCCCACTCTTCCCCGGCTTCAAAACGGGTACAATGGTGGCTTCGCGCCAAACCTCGGGAAACTCGCCGTTCTCCCACAGAGAGTTAAAAGTAGTTAGCAGACTATCTCGTGCACATGGTGGAAGATGTTGGAGCATTTGGCTTTGTACTAAATCAGGACCCTCGGAGACATTCCTCAGGGAGCGAATTGCTGACGACAACTCGGCCATGGAGAATCGCTCATTGCAATTTAGCTGCTCCGAGGTGGAGAAGTCCACCCTTGCTTTTTCGCTGCGGAGGCGATGTCGCAGGAAATCCGGGTCGGTGTTGCCGCCTTTGCTGCGTTCCGCGAGGGCTTGTCCAATTTCGCTGGCCACTGCCAAAGGGTCCATGATAATTTATCCGCGTATCTGTAATACCGACAGGGGGGACGAGCAGTAGCGGCCGGATATTCTTTTGATTCGAGACCAGACATCTATCAGGGGAGTGGAGCGGTTGAGTTGACCAACGTAGTTCTTCCAGGATGCTCGCTTGGCGTCGCGTACGATGCGCCGTGCATGAGCCCTGGATTTCCTGAACATTATAAGGTTTGTGGTGGTGCTGTCTCGGTTAAAAGACCTAAAAGCACGCTTCCGGGCGCGAATAGCCTCGCGGCACTGGTCCGTCCACCATGGCACCGGGGTACGCTGGGGTGCCACAGAGGTCTTCGGAATGCACTCTGTGGCAGATTCAATGATGGCTGAAGTAAAAGCAGCCATTGAGTGTGGATGGCTGTCCCGGGAAACAGTGAGTTTGTTATCCAACTTGGTCTCGAACTCACTCCAGTTGGCTTTGGTAAGGTGCCACCGCTGGGGCCTAGTGCCAAGAATAGTTTGAATTTGGTATTCCAACCAGACCGGAAAATGATCACTTGCAAGCGGATCGTCCGTCACGGACCAATTTATGCACTGAGATATCTGCGGACTACAGAGACTCAGGTCAATAACTGATGTACTCCCGGAGGGAAGAGTTAAGTGGGTTGGTGAACCGTCGTTTAAAAGACACAAAGACTCGGCATCGATAAAGCGTTCCAACAAACGTCCCCGCGTGTTCGTGGAGTCACATCCCCACACCGTGTGGTGGCAGTTAAAGTATCCGAGGAGTAAAACAGGTGGGGGGAGCTCCAGCATTAAGAGGCTGAGCTGTGTCGAGGGGAAAGCATCCCCCGGTGGCACGTACAATGAAACAATTGTTATTGTGCGGCGGTTGACGTTCACGCGTGCAGCAACAGCCTGGAGCGATGTCTGTAGCGGCAGGAGCTGCGCTGGAACACTGTGATGCACAGCTAGCATGACGCCACCATGTGGAATTGTGTCAGCAGGCAGAACATCCTTCCGAAAGACAGAGTATCCCTTAATGGTACATTGGACGCTGGCAGACAATGGGGTTGCGACAAGATATAATTATTTGTAGGCCAGTAAAATTTGACCTAAAACCACACATATTCCACTGTAAAAATAGCGAGGGCATTTCGCTTGTTGACTGGGTTGACTAGGTTAGTGGCAGTAAAGAGTCAAAGTATGAAAACGTAAAAACATAGAAGATGGATGAAATCGCCCGAGGACTAGCAATGACTGTGATGGATAACGTGCGTTTTTAAAACTTTATCCCCGTCCTCCCCCCGAGCGAGGGTATCGCTGATGTCTCAGAGGTCATATCTCCTGCGGACTGGGTCCTGGGGCGGGAGCTCGGCGATCCATTGCCCGGCGGAGAGCCAGACGACGGCATGCCTCGCTTCTGGGGGCCCAGTCTAGGGGAGGCGGGGAATGGCCCATCTCATTAGTCTGCGCTCCCGCCGGTCCCTCAACTCGCCTTCGCGGCGATGGGGTGGAAAGCCTTGGGCGAGGAGCTATGTCGGAGACTTGGCGGGCCTTCGCCCGTGCCCTCTCTGTCTGTGCAAGCCGCGCCCGCTTCGCATCGCGTGCGCGCCTCTCGGCTTCCTGATATTGCAGGTTGATGTCAGGGATCTGGCTGGGGCGATACGGATTTCTGGACGGCGATGCAGGTGCGGAAGCAGACGTTGAGGGTGGGGGGTGAGGCCTGGCTCACGGGAAGGGGAGAAGGCTCAGGTAGGGTGAAGTGCAGGGGATGAATTTGGAGCTGGTGGTGGGGCGTGCGGGAGGCGAGAGGAGGCTGGAGGATGGATGGGTAGTGGGAGATGGTGATTTCGAGGTAGGTGACGAAGAGAGTGGGGAGGGGCTGGGATTGGGCGGAAAGGACCGAGGAGGCCTCTTGGACCGTTGAACCAAGAGTCCATTCCCCACCCTCGGGGACTGAATTGGAGACGGTCTCGGATGGGCGAATGGAGCATACATTCGTACAGGGTGGGACCTCGGTCGCCTCGGCGCCTTGTTGTGTTGGCTGCCCTGGTCTCGCGGGCGAAGCAAGGGGCACTCCGAAAGATCGAAGAAGAGTCGTGAGTTGTGCAATAAGGTCAGAAACGTTGTTGGGCTGTGTGTGTTATGTGTCTAGCAGTGTAGTTTTAGTTTGGCGACCAGCCACCTTTGCTGTACCTTGGGATGGACCCTATCATGCAGATTACGAGCCTCTCTAAACAAAACATTTTGGGAACATTTGATCGAAATTATTTCCTTCTTCTTTCTATATGCAGGGCATGCCCTATCGAATGCGCTATGTACACTCTGGCCCTCACCACAATTTACGCACCAAGGCGATTCAGCATTGCAATGCTCCGTGGCGTGCTCTGGCGATCCGCATCGTCCACACGTGGGGCGGTTGTGACAGAATTGGGTTGTGTGGCCATACCTCTGACACTTGAAGCATCGCATGGGATTGGGAATGAACCTCCTGACCTTCACCATGATGTACCCAACACGAACTGATTCAGGTAATTCAATAGAGCTGAAAGTCAAGATTATATTGTCCGTGGGCTGTACCTCCTGGCCCTTTCTCACAGTAAGTCTCCGTGCCTGAATAACTCCATCGTCTGTCAAACCTTCAGTAATTTCGGCGTCGCTAACACCTCTTAAATCAAAACAGTTAATTATTTCCTTCGAGTGGTTTTTTGTTAAGTGCATTTTCACAGTTATGGGAATTGTCACCATCCTTCTGCCCTGCTGGTCTCTAGTTGAGTAAACAAATTCGCTTGCCAGCAACGCTCTTTTGACCTCCGCTGTGCGTTCAAACTCTACTTCCAAACGGCCATCTCTAAGTTTTTCGCATCGTCTGATCTGACAAAAACGGTCACAGCCGTCCCGTCGTTGGAAAGGGGAGAGAGAGGCGAATTGTTTTGTCCCTTCAGCGGCTTGAAAAACAAGAATGCGGGGAGAAGAAGCCCTGTTGGCTCCACCGTTCGCAGATCGGTACACCTATTCGGCAATGGTCGAGTTCGTATTCTGGCCACTGTCACGTGAACCAGGGAGGGTTTTATTGTTTTGGGATGCCATATGTTTGTCTTTGAGTTCGGCCCCGCGGACGTCCCACCACACTGGGGCCCTACTGGGGGGGGGACGCCTGAGCCCCGCAAGCGAGAGGACATCAGACGCCCGCGGAGTTATACGGGGCAGGCGGCGCCTTCGCCCGGCCGGGAGAGAGAGACTCATCACCCCGACCGGGATCCAGCACCGCCCACCCCCTGACCCCAGCCGGCCGGGCCGGCAGGCACTGGGAAGACCCAGGCCTCCAGCCCGAGACGACTTGTCACTTGGCCCGTATGGGGCCCTACGGACCCGCCCGCCCCTCCGGGATATCGGGACCAAAGAGGAGTGTTGCTCCCCCGTCACAACTAGCACCGTGCAACGGGGGACCTCAGCTTCCAGGACTCCGTCAACCCCGGGGGACGGGCCGAGGGGGCTCGGCTAACCCGATAAAACTGAGCTGGAGGGCAGGACCGGGGAAGTTGCCCTACCTGCTCATGATAGGGAGAGTTGGTGTTGCAGGGCCAGGTGAAGGACACGGACGTTGAGATGAGATAGGCATTGTAATGGGGAGTATGAATGGAAGGACGAGTGAGGCACTCTTCGTCTGACCCCTCACCGGTAAGATGGGAGCCGGATCTTTGGGGAACGCAATCCCCGACCACGGAAAGGTGGTGCCTCATCGGGGGGGGGGGGGGGGACAGCTGCCCTAACAAATCAATTATCAACCGGAATGTCATTCTGCGGCCTCGAAAATCGGGTTAGTCCCCCAAAAACCCATTGGGCACCGTAAAAGAAACGTGTCAGGGCATGGATAAAAAAATCGCACCGAGAAACCGAATAATCGTACCGGGACCCAAAAATATAATATAAGGACCTTTAAAAAGATAGAACTCGATGTCCCAAAAGCTCACACCGATACTCGATCGAATCGACCCCAGCACCGGCAAATTAAGAACAGGTCCGGAAAATAATACCCGGAGGGCTTTTACACTCCGAAAGGTGCCATCTGCTGGAAAAAATATCCTTCGGTGGCCGCAGTGGCATATCAAAGGGGCAAGTGCCCCCTCCCTCCTAAGAGGGATAAGCTCCCAAGAATCTTGCCGGGGCCCCAAAAAGTCGCGCTGGGGCCACCACAAATCGCGTCGGTCCACCAGAATTCGTGCAGGGGGCTCCAAATAAATACGGCGGGCCCAGAAAACTCGCTTTCCGAGGCCCAAAAATCTGCAGCAGGAACTGCCAAGATCGCGTTGGGGTCACAGCTTAGTACAACGCGCCCCGCAAACTGGAACTGGTTCCCCAAACATCGCGCTCGGAACCCACAATTACCATCGGTTGTCCCAAAATTTTTGTCTGGGCATCAAACATTCACGTCGGGGTTCCCAAAAAATGGCGTCTAGGGCCCCACATAAGCACAGTGTGACCCCAAAATCGCATCGGTATCCTAAAAAATCAAGCCGGAGCCTTCCAAAATAAGGAGGGATTCCAAAAAATAACTGTCCGGGTCAGAAAAATGGCTCTGGAGCACCGAACATATCATCAGATGCTTTCACAAATCGAATACGGCCCCGAAAAAAAACATACCGAAGCTCGAAAAAATCGAGGTGAGATACAAAAACATGGCGCCAGGGGCTCGACAAATAAGACCGGGATTCTGACTTTAAAGAAAATTCAGAAGAGATCCACAACATCGCGTTGGGCCCAGCAAACTGGCGTTGGGTCCCCGGAACCACGCGCCTGGGCGCAATAAGTCGCGCTGGGACCTAGAAAAATCGCACCGAAGCCCCAAAATTGTACTGGGGCCCCACAAATGTGCATCCGAAGCCCCACAGAAACACAGCGGGACCCTAAGAGCACAACGGGGGCCGAAAGTGCAACTGGCTATCCAAAGCGCACAGTCTCGCAAAAAGCGACGGGCCCTAAAATATGCGTTGCAGCCCTAAATAAACATACCGGGAGCTCTAAAAAATACACCGGAAGCTCTCAAGGCACGCAGGGGCCATGCGACTGCAGAAGGACCTGAAAAAGGGGCTGGAGCCGCAAAAAGCAACATGGTCCCAAAACGAACAAAAAGACCGATCACTAAATAATCACATCGGGATCTTTGAAAGCGCCCCGACACCTAAACAAATTCGTCGGTGCACAAAGAAGCAACAAAACCCTAAAACGAGGAGGGGTTTCGAAAATATGTTGGGTCCGAAAAAAATGGATTGGAGCCCTAAGACACATCCGTAGACGAAGAGAGACGAAACTGGTCCAAAAAAGAACACTGAGGCAGGGCCTCGGTTTAGTTGTCAATCTGGGAGCATATTTAATCAAAGATAGGATTGGAAGATTGGAAGTAGGGAAGTAATGATCGAATTTAATTAATCGAATTTTCGCAGCGAACATCCATACGAAGCATTCCATCACATCAAATGTGGCGCAAGTCTATGATGTGGCAGCAATTATCAAAACGTAGGAGGCCTAGCAGAAACCGTAGCATCGCACGAAGTGTGGCGAATGTACCGAATGTGCAAGATGCACCGGGTGTGCATGCGCACGAACGTTGGCGTCATGGCGACCGGGCGCTATGAACTGGAATGCCTGAAATTGGGAAATTTTACATTTTAAATTGATTTGTATAGATGTAATTTCAGCAGTGTGAGGTGATTTATCAAGGGATACCAAAATAAAACATTCAACCAGGGTGGGGGAGTTATGGTTGAAATCCGACGAATCAGAAACGATAGTGGTAGATTAGGCCCCTCCATAGGATAATTCAGTTGGTCACGAATTATTTTATTTAAAAAGGTCCCCTTTGACAAAATAGTGGTCGAAATCCGAAGACTAGTTTAATGGGGTAAGTGTACCCCCTCCAAATACGTTTCCCGCCCCCTCCCCTTGACGCAAATATAGGTACGCCACTGGTTTCCCAATAATTTTCAGAAGCATACGCCAATGGGGCAAAGCCAACATTGAGGGGGCAAATTTTCCCTCGCAAGCATACAAAACAACACCGATCCCCCATACAAAATGGGAGGAATGATGCTTTTAAATGCATTTTCAGCTTACAAACTTCCCTTCTGTGATTACAGCAGCCTGCATGATTAGAGCTTCCCAGCTTCAATACCTTCTCAACGGCGTCATTTACAAAACGGTATAGCACAGCGAAAACCATGGGCACTAATGGTTGGCGTGGAACTAACTAATGGCGTGGAATTTGAAGGTTTTGCATTATTTATGCATTGCCATTGTTGCATTGTTGCATTGTCATTTATGCACTGTTGTTCAACAATGCTTGTTCTTGCCCTGAATTAATTCGCTGATGATTTATTATTTTAGCTTGTGTGCCAGGTGCCTAGCAGCAAGCACCAAATGTTATTAAAAATCAATAAATCCCTAAGATGGCGATCAGAAAACCAATTCAATCCATTTCTAGTTGTCACCTTCGCGAAATTGTCGTCCTAGGACTGAGAAATGATCGTTTAAGCTTGCTTATGACATCAAGCTGGTGGGAATGACTAACAGTAGTGATGAATCTAGCTATATTTAATTAGACTTGGTGGACATAGAAGCGGCTTGATCAATGGGAGATATCTTTAAGATACACTTAGCACCAGCCCCGCCAGCTCGCTGCAATCTAGAGGCCAGTGGGAAGATTCTTCTGGTCGAGAAAGCATTAATACATTGCTTTGTTTTGGCACTTAGGTATTTATCAACATATTACTTATTTATGCCCTGGTATGGCTCAGTTCTCAGCGATAAAAAAATGATATCGCGTTTTGCGGAAATGGTGCACCATTCCAAAAACAAACAAGACATCAATATGAAATCATGTTTCCAATTCTGGAACCATAGTAAGAGCCTAAAAAACAATAGGAGGCCCTAACGCAGTGGAGGCCCATTTCGGGGAGCAGGAGGCCCCCTTTCAACATTGCTCCCTCTGGAAGAATTTCGTGGCGACACCACTGGGTACAGCCCACAGCCGGGTACAACCCACAGCCGTTCCAATGCATCAGCGCAATTAATGGTTCTCGGATCCCGGGATTCCCATCCGATCGTTATGCTGCTGTTTCCCCAAATACATTGTTAATCGTTAGACATGTGAAGTACTATCAAGAAGCTGATGATTAAGGTTACTTTTAATTTTCCAATATACAAAATTTTCCCAAATAATATCTCGTCACGTACCACAAAATTGCACCTGTCCTCATGATAATTGGATCAGAAATAACCCTCCACTATTGAAAAATCCTGGTTGATCGCTTGTGTTCATATACCATAGAACACCGTGTGCACGTTCCCAAAGCTTCCATATGTCTTCCAAAACCATGTACATTACGAGTATGTGCTGCACATCAATTGGTGTACTTGTGTTCCCCGTGTTGCCTAAACTGAAGGGAGATAAATATAATTTTCGTACTAAATTTAACTTAAACGGCATGACATCGACGATAGTAAGCGACGAACGTAGACTACCCAGGAAATATTGGCGTGGAAGGAGGGGAGGGGATGGGGAGCCTACCCATTTGATGCATTTTGAAGGAGACATTTTCCCGGCCTAGAAGATACGCTCGTACTCGCAATGGTGTATGTAAAGTACACATCCATGCACTTGTAGGATGTGGGAACAATGGGAGAGGGACAAAATGGCGTCAATTTTAGACGAACAGCACTCCCATGGCATCACGCCAAAAAACAGCGGCCTGCCAGCGGCTGCCGTGTTGACGGCGGCCTCACCCTCGCCACGTGCCAACCCGCGGGCATCGAGACGGCTGTGGATGCGGGCGGAGCTACTCGGCGTGTCGGCAGCCACGGCTGTGTGGGCGGCGCCATTACCAGCCGCTCGGTGACTGATGACCGCCGCGGTCGGCTGATGAGCGCCCAGTGACGCGGCCGCCGCCGGCCGCGTCACGTGACCGGCGGTGTCACGTGACCGGTGGTGTCACGGCGCCACCGCCGCCGCTCTCTGTAATTAGAGCTGCTGTCGGCGCGCCGGCCTGGTACGGCCACGGCTGGTACGGCCGCCGCCGGCGTGCGCTCACGCCAGCCCGGCCGGCGCAAAAACGGCACCGCGCCGCCGCCCGCGTCAGCCGGTGTCGGCCGGTGTCAGTCGGCGTCAGTCGGTGTCAGCCGCGCCGCCGCTGCGTCACCGCTGCCACGGCCGGGCACGGTCGCCGAGAGGCGCGCCAGTCGGAAGCGGCCGCCATCCGGGTCATCTCGACGGGCCGGCAAAAAGCCGCATTTGTGACGTCACGCCGCGGTGGGCGCGGCTGGAGAAGACATTTGGCTGCTTTTTGCATGAAGGCAGCAGCTGGCCAAGATGGCGATCTCGTTTGCGATACGTCGGTGTGCATGCTTTGTGGGTGGGGGAGCAGGGCGTGCGATGGTGTCTGTGACAGCCACTTGCGACTTCAGTTTTAGGACACTGCCACGGGGTCGCGTGCAGTTGAAATGGAGCAAAATAGACCACGGTCACAGACATTTCAATGCCAGATTCACGGGCGTTAACTTAGTCTTCTAATACGCGAGTCAGCAGTGATAACGCGCTCACTCACTCTCGCTCTCCATTATTTATTTCCTCTCTCCCCCTCTCTTACTCTCTATCTCTATATTTCTGCTTCCCTCACCCGCTCTCTATTTCTCTGAAGTATTTCCCTCCTTCTCTCACTTCCTTTTCCTAAGGCGAAATCACCCATCTACCTATGCTTCAGGAGCGGATCCAGATGACGAACAATGAACGCCCTCGTCCCTGGCCATCCTAAGGGTCTCCAGAAAGCATTGACCTTTCGAGGGGGCCTCCGCTAAATCTCCAAACGCAGATACGACGCCAAGAATTGACCAAGAATCCTTGGAATGGAAGCAACTGGCTGCACCTTAGCCTCCTGTTCTGCATATGGGGCCACCTCTTCAGTAGCAGCTGGTGGAGGTTTCTGTTCTACTGTTGAGGCCTCTCGTCAACCGAAGAAAGACTTTTCGCTGCACTGGTGGATGCCTTCCTTGAGTTCTACGAACTTCCCCGTGCTTACGCAGCCGCACCTTGTGAATTTCTTCTAATGAGAAGGGTCTTCTAGAAATGCAGACGCCCTGTTGATTTGATGGGTCTATTCTGGTCCATGTTCCTACACTACTAGGTGTCGGAGCAATCCTCTGATACTCCGGGCAGCGGCTGCAGATCAATCCTCTGATGGCCCTGGCAGAGACAGCAGATCAGTACTCTGACAGCCGGGGCAGCGGTAGTAGATCAATAGCGGTAGTAGCGATAGTAGCGATAGTAGACCTCTGATGGCCTGAACAGAGGCGGCACACCACTCCTCTGATGGCCCTGGCAGAGGCGGCAGACACATTTTCTAATAGCCCGGGGCAGCGGCGGCATACCGGTCCACCGATGACCCGGGGCACCGGCAGACCGGTCCTCCAATAGCCCGGGGGCAGCGGCGGCAGACCGGTCCTCCGATAGCTCGGGGCAGCGGCGGCAGACCGGTCCTCCGATAGCTCGGGGGCAGCGGCGGCAGACCTCCAATAGCCCGGGGGCAGCGGCGGCAGACCAGTCCTCCGATAGCCCGGGGGCAGCGGCGGCAGACCGGTCCTCCGATAGCTCGGGGCAGCGGCGGCAGACCGGTCCTCCGATAGCTCGGGGCAGCGGCGGCAGACCTCCAATAGCCCGCGACAGCGGTGACAGGGCGCCGTTCAGAGCCGAAGCTCGGCGCCGCGGCACGGTGCCTGTCGGTGGCGGTCGGCCGTATCGGTGATGGCGGCGCCGGATCGGGCCGGATCGCCGGCGCGGTGTGTGACAGGCCAGGGGACGGCGCCAGCAGGGGCCGGCACGGACAGCGCCGCGGCACGGACGGCGCCACGGACCCCGGGACGGTCCGACACGGCCCGGGGCCGATTAGCGCGCCCCGCCGGCACCGCCTGGCGGCCGCGTCGCGTCCGGCGGCCGGCCGACTGACGGTACCGGCCTGCGTGCCGCCCACCCCTCCCCCCTGTCGACCGCAGACGCCATCGACGAGGCCGGGATGGTGGCACGCCTCCTCCCTTCCCCGCCCCTTACCGGCTCGTACTCGGCGGCGAAACCAGCCCGAACGATCTTGGCCAGCTGAATGCCAGCGACCCCCCCCCCGCTCACCCCGCCCCGGCCGGCTGAAAACTGGGCAGTACTGTTCTACACAGGAACGGAAACTGCAGCTGTACTGGGCCGTACTGGCACACAGGTACGGAAACTGCGGCTGTACTGGGCCGTACTGTTCTACACAGGTACGGAAACTGCGGCTGTACTGGGCTGTATTGGCATGCACATGGACGGAAACTGCGGCTGGTCTCAGGGTTATTTGTATGACCGGTCATGTTGATTGGTAGACCATGTTCCGCGTGCGATGCGCCAAAGACCGTTCAGGGGGTTGGTTTTTCATTGACAGTTGCTCCGTGGTATGATGTTGAATTTTCCAATCCCCGCGATGGTGCAGTTTATTGTAAACGATATCGTTGTCTTGTGCGAAGCTATGCAAACCACTGAAGCTTACGCAATGAACCTACGAAGAACCGAGCTCCTCAGCTAATTACCGGAAAACACCGAACCTACAAACAAAGAAAAAGGGCCACCAAATTCTTCTGAATGCATGCTAAATCTTAGAGGCAAGAGAGAGAATCGAAAATATTCAGAACGCTGTTCGCCGTGATATGTTCAGAAAACGACAGCTTTAGTGCTTTCCATGTAAAAACTCGCGGCCCACCGGCCGTACCCCTCCTCTGGTGCATTAACCCGCCATGCCCACCTGACGAGAGCCCCGGTATGGTAGGCTGATCCGCTATTCCCACCTGGCCTGAGTCCCGGTATGGTAGGCTGACCTGCTATTCCCACCTTACATGAGTCCCGGTTTGGTAGGCTGACCCGCAATTCCCACCTGATGAGAGTCCCGGTATGGCAGGATGACCCGCTGTTCCCACCTGACTTGAGTCCCGGTGCAGTAAGCTGACCCACCATTCCCACCTGATGAGAGCCCCGGTATGGTAGGCTGACCCGCTGTTCCCACCTGGCGAGAGCCCCGGTATGGTAGGCTGACCCACCATTCCCACCTGATGAGAGTCCCGGTATGGTAGGCTGACCCACCATTCCCACCTGATGAGAGCCCCGGTATGGTAGGCTGACCCACCATTCCCACCTGATGAGAGCCCCGGTATGGTAGGCTGACCCACCATTCCCACCTGATGAGAGTCCCGGTATGGTAGGCTGACCCACCATTCCCACCTGATGAGAGCCCCGGTATGGTAGGCTGACCCACCATTCCCACCTGATGAGAGTCCCGGTATAGGTAGGCTGACCCACCATTCCCACCTGATGAGAGTCCCGGTATGGTAGGCTGACCCACCATTCCCACCTGATGAGAGCCCCGGTATGGTAGGCTGACCCGCTGTTCCCACCTGGCGAGAGCCCCGGTATGGTAGGCTGACCCACCATTCCCACCTGATGAGAGTCCCGGTATGGTAGGCTGACCCACCATTCCCACCTGATGAGAGCCCCGGTATGGTAGGCTGACCCACCATTCCCACCTGATGAGAGTCCCGGTATGGTAGGCTGACCCACCATTCCCACCTGATGAGAGCCCCGGTATGGTAGACTGACCCACCATTCCCACCTGATGAGAGTCCCGGTATGGTAGGCTGACCCACCATTCCCACCTGATGTGAGTCCCGGTATAGGTAGGCTGACCCACCATTCCAACCTGACGTGAGTCCCGGTATAGGTAGGCTGACCCGCTAAAACCACCTGACGGGAGCATCGACAGGCTGACCCGCCACATCCACCGGGACGTGTTCCGCTGTTGAAAGGGCGACATGCGTAGGCTCAATTTATAATACGTCACAAGGCGCAAGACATGTATATGTGTTTTTCATGTGCGTTTCTTTCATCGCTTCACTTGCGGTTATGTTTTCTGGCAAGCTAGAAAGCAAACAAATTCTCCATCAATAGCAACATGCAAAGGAGTGCCCAAAGGAGTTCACTCTTGCACGGGCAGGAAAGTAGGACTCATAAGAACAACCCTATCGTTACGCTTTCGAAACTGCACCAACAGTTCGGTTTGTTGCAAAATTTGAAGTAATGCTTTCTCTACTCACAATCAGACCAATTATATGCATCCTGATTTTCACTAAGTTCGCAACAGACCTCCCTCTGAATTACTTACATTCCTCGACCAACAGCGAAGTGATGTGGAGCAGCTTCTCGTGTCGGCACGGTACGCTGCTGCTGCACCTGGTGATCCGACATGCATACCTCCACGAGCTGCCAAAATAGCGCCGTCGCGGTAAACACAAAGTTGTATGCCAATGATGGACTATGCACACTGGGCGGCCATTGCATTCCTGTCGGCGCCATGGAATTGTCTGGCTCAACTGGAGTATGTACATGGTGAGTGTTAACATGACTCAATGAGTATTTTACGGACCATGCCACGTCCTACTTTGCAAATTCCGATGTTATCAGCGTTGTAAATTGCCGCATTTTGTCAGTGATTGTGTCTCAAACCGGGAAACATCGGCTTGTCATGCGGATACGGCCCGGGGGAGCCCAACTAGTCCCGCCAACTGGCATCACATACCGATGTGGACCGGGGGAACCCAACTAGTCCCGCCAACTGGCATCACATACCGATGTGGACCGGGGGGAACCCAACTAGTCTCGCCAACTGACATCACATACGGATGCGGACCGGGGGGAACCCAACTAGTCCCGCCAACTGACATCACATACGGATGCGGACCGGGGGAACCAACTAGTCCCGCAAACTGGCATCACATACGGATGCGGACCGGGGAACCCAACAGTCCCGCCAACCGGCATCACATACGGATGCGCGCTGGGGACAACTAGTCCCGCAACGCATCACATACGATGCGCCGGGTCCAACTAATACGATGCGACGGGACAACTGTCCGCCAACCGGCATCAATACGGATGCGACGGGGAACAACAGTCGCCAACCGGCATCAATACGGATGGACCGGGAACCCAACTAGTCCCGCCAACTGACATCACATACGGATGCGGACCGGGGGGAACCCAACTAGTCTCGCCAACTGACATCACATACGGATGCGGACCGGGGGAACCCAACTAGTCCCGCCAACCGGCATCACATACGGATGCGGACCGGGGAACCCAACTAGTCCCGCCAACTGGCATCACATACGGATGCGGACCGGGGGGAACCCAACTAGTCCCGCCAACTGACATCACATACGGATGCGGACCGGGGGGAACCCAACTAGTCTCGCCAACTGACATCACATACGGATGCGGACCGGGGAACCCAACTAGTCCCGCCAACCGGCATCACATACGGATGCGGACCGGGGGAACCCAACTAGTCCCGCCAACTGGCATCACATACGGATGCGGACCGGGCGGAACCGAACTCAGGCATCACAGATGCACCGGCCAACTAGTCCCGCCAACCGGCATCACATACGATCACCGAACAATATCCCGCCAACCGGCATCACATACGGATGCGGACCGGGAACAACTAGTCCCGCCAACCGGCATCACATACGGATGCGGACCGGGGGGAACCCAACTAGTCCCGCCAACTGACATCACATACGGATGCGGACCGGGGGGAACCCAACTAGTCCCGCCAACTGACATCACATACGGATGCGGACCGGGGGAACCCAACTAGTCCCGCCAACTGGCATCACATACGGATGCGGACCGGGGGGAACCCAACTAGTCCCGCCAACTGACATCACATACGGATGCGGACCGGGGGGAACCCAACTAGTCCCGCCAACTGACATCACATACGGATGCGGACCGGGGGGAACCCAACTAGTCCCGCCAACTGGCATCACATACGGATGCGGACCGGGGGGAACCCAACTAGTCCCGCCAACTGACATCACATACGGATGCGGACCGGGCGGAACCGAACTAGTCCCGCAAACTGGCATCACATACGGATGCGGACCGGGGGAACCCAACTAGTCCCGCCAACCGGCATCACATACGGATGCGGACCGGGGAACCCAACTAGTCCCGCCAACTGACATCACATACGGATGCGGACCGGGGAACCCAACTAGTCCCGCCAACCGGCATCACATACGGATGCGGACCGGGAACCCAACAGCCCGCCAACCGCATCACACGGATGCCCGCAACGCCGGGAACCCAACTAGTCCCGCCAACTGACATCACATACGGATGCGACCGGCGGAACCGAACTAGTCCCGCAACGGCATCATACGGATGCCCGGAACCGAACTAGTCCCGCAAACTGGCATCACATACGGATGCGGACCGGGGGAACCCAACTAGTCCCGCCAACCGGCATCACATACGGATGCGGACCGGGGAACCAACTAGTCCCGCCAACTGGCATCACATACGGATGCGGACCGGGCGGAACCCAACTAGTCCCGCCAACTGGCATCACATACGGATGCGGACCGGGCGGAACCCAACTAGTCCCGCAAACTGGCATCCAATCGCGAACCTCCCAGTCATGGCGAGGGTAATTTGTGTCTCGTTTGCATTTCAACAGTCACTTGTATTCGGATTGGCAACATGGAGACCGGCGCTGGCATTCGACCGAAACAGCCCTCACCACTAACACCGAACAGCTATATCAAACAACGGGCGGGAGCTACATGCATATTAATGTTTCGAAGTCATTGATCACGCAAAAACAAATGATGGGAAAATTTAGTGATGCGGTGTAGACACTGGGGCAGGAATTACCTACAGGACAATTCTGAGCAAGTAGACATCACACCACAAGAAGGTGACATGCTGTGAAACATTCTTCCAAACAAAATCGGAATGCAATAGGGCGGATCCAGGGGGCCAGATGGGTCATGGCTCCCCAAGAAGTCGATTTCCCCGACATTTGGCACTAAAATGGCATTCTCTCCATGCACAAAATATTTGTTGTCTAAAGCAAACCAGATGAATGATAGCTGTTCGAATCTGATGAGTTTTTCGCAATCGGAGAATATGTTTTCCCCCTCAAGTTATGGTTCTGGAACCTCCCGTGTCTAATCTGCCTAATGCATTCTTATTGCTGATGCTATCAGTCTGTTCACACGCAAATTAACGCTTACTCAATGTTCAGACGACACACGCATTTTGTTATGCGGTGCAACGTAGCAGCTGCCAGAGACAATGCAATGCATTGGGCACACACTTCCTCTGCTGAACACCTGGCCAGCCGAAGCAAGTTGAAGTTGAGTGCCGCCAACGTCAAGGCACTTGTACTGAGTACACTGGCTTTACTTCACGACGTCCCAGACATATGCATGTGCAAGAGGGAAACATGTCGCTGACAGAAAGCCAAATGGTGGAAAAGACCGCGGTATCACCATCGTCACAAGCATCGTCCGTATCAACCCCGTGTAGACGAACTGGTCACGAAGTGTGCCGGTGCGCTGATTGCTGTGGCCACATCAAGCGAGCCACGCCATTACACACACTAACACCTATAATAGACGCCCACATCAAGCGCGTCATCCCACCACACACACTGGAACCTATTCTAGACGCCCCTGTGTTGCCATTCATTAGGTACTGTTTTCCAGTATACGGCACGAATAGCGCAACCGATCCCTACTGGGTCCAAAGTTGTACTTTAATTCTCGACTTCACATTTTAGTGGAGCGTGCCTCTGTCGGTGGCCCGTGAAAATAAATATGTAAAATAAATGAATTCAAAGTTGGTAAATTGTCACGTTCACGTTCTCAGCGGTAAGAAATGCGACCATTTATCACAAGGGCGACAGGGGCTTCTAACTGCGAAGATGATTTCACTGCACCACAGATGGAGCCTCGTAAGATCAATGTTATATGGAGAGGAGCCCATTGTATTGAGACAGACGCTTTCTGTCGTCGAACATAGCCAGAGCAGGCTCCAGGCTGGTCACCTGTGCTTATCTCGAACAAGAACAATCCCCGGAAAACGCCGACACTGCCCGAACGCTGCACAATATACCAACTTTCTTAAACATGCACAACATTCCTTTAAGCACATGTTGTCGAACGTGCTCCATAACAGCGGCGAGACGCAAGTGGACGAGTGTCTCTGCTCCTCGACGTGCACTCGAGACTCTGTGATATGCATGGCCGTGAATGCGTGATCGTATGGGACAACCTCGCTCTTCTACCGCGTGATCGTGTGCGAACGCTGTGGCACCTCGAAGGCTCGCAACTTGTGCGAGCTTGCGAGTTGTGCGAGTTGTGCGAGTTTGCGAGTTTGCGGGTGCGCGAGTGTGCGAGTTGAAACGTAAAGTTTTTGTTGTACTGTGTAGCATGCTGTTTGAATATCTGCGGTGCCTATCCCACCTATGTTCTTCTTTGTCCATGAACAAGTTTGTTAAAAAGCATTGACATGGGACGAGGAACAAGCGTAATAGATTGCCATTGCCATTGCCTGTATGCCTGATCCTGTTCGTGCTGCACGAGAGACCCACAGCCCGCCTCTTTCCCTCGCTTGACCAACGTCCCGAATGGTGCCTTACATAGTAAACACGACACTAAGGCGACACAACTTGCTAAGCTAAATATGGTCACGCAAATTAACACGCGCCCTGGAGGGCCTCTGAGAATTACGCACTGGAGGGGGCGGATTCCGCCCCCTAAGATCTCGGCTCCTAGTAGAGCTGGAGGAACGAAATTCGCAGGGTGGATGGGCACGGTAGTGAACTCTATTGTGTTCAATTTCCGTGACCTTAGGTCAATATCTTCAAGGTCAAATGAGGTCAGATTGGCAAAATTTTCCGGTTTTGCGTGGCTTGGCTTGTCATCGTTATGGATCGCTGTGATTGTGTTTAAATGCTCCAAAATGGGCATCAATGATGTTTTGGACATTACTAATGATGCAATGCCGATGCTAGACCCAACATTTGACCTCAGGTCACCTATATAGCACCACTTTATCAGGTCAGTTACCTGTTCCAGTTACCGGAACCGGCCGCCCGCCCGACTGCTCCGTCGGGCAGCTCGGAGCAATCGGCTTCGTGAAGAAGGGAGTGAAGTACATGAATAAAGTATGGAAACGCAATGACAAACAGTACAAATGACAACCAGTAGTGCATTTATGGCAACATTCCAGTTGATCAAGTTTGGTTCCATTAACCTGTCATGAACTTGACCTGACTTGACCTTGGTGACCTAACATGACCTTGAAACTATACAGCATATCAATATGCATCAAACA
The DNA here is from genome assembly GCA_034440615.1 of Ashinkailepas kermadecensis. Lineage (NCBI taxonomy): Eukaryota > Metazoa > Arthropoda > Thecostraca > Neolepadidae > Ashinkailepas > Ashinkailepas kermadecensis. The sequence goes on along the minus strand of JAOTOM010003074.1, from coordinate 83,830 downwards.
AGTCGCTAGTGTTGCCTAGAACACTTTGCTTTTGTCAGTATACTGGAAGCGCATCAGCGCCGATTTTTGTGGTCTGGCGCTATAACATTTTTGACTTTAGCGGCCCTTAACTAAAAAATTTCGGCCGATTTCCATTTGTCTTCCTTTAAACGACGCGCCTTTCATTTCTAAGCAGGTACACCGTAAATTGCATATATCGACCGGTAAAATCTGTAGTTATTTGCGAAAAACCGGAGGGGTGGGCGGATTTCGCCCCCCTTCAGTGCGCGTGTTAAGCATGACGCTTAAGTCACTTCGAGTTTTCACGCAAGTATTGCTTAGTGCGACAAGAGCGTGTGTGACTGCCACTTTTGTGGGTTTGCGTACCATTTATATAACACAGACGACAAGCTGAGCACAAGGAAGCCGCACGACTGGCGATGGTCTGTGTGATCACACCATGGCTGACGTGACGATTAGTGATTGGTCGAGCTGGGTTGGAGCACTTCAGTCCGAAACTGCCGTGTCCAACTGTGCTGAAAGCAGGTGGATAGGTTTTTATAATGTATGCACCACCTGGTATTTTCCAGTGTACATCGGAGCTGGATACGCTAGGGCTGCGCCAGCTGCACCTTCCCAGCATTGCTGAAGCTCTCCTGGCGCCCGCTCGAAGAGGAGGAGCTGCAAAGAATGGTGTGAGAACTGGTAAAAATGTCTCCAAACTCGGATGTCAAGAAATACAGCAAAACTGATCTTGAAATTGTGCTTCGGAGACTGTGCTTGGGCCTTTGGTTCAGTACCAAGGCAATCCGACTCTCTCAATGCATTCCAATTTGCATGATATTATATAACAATAATTGCACTTCGCCATCCAAGTTCCGAAACCCTCAGGCCAGGGAGGTGTTGTGTTGGTGAGATAGGGCGATGGGGCGAGCGAGAAATATTGTTATACCGTTGCACTTATCTGATATTGAACGATGTTGCAGCATCATTAATCACTATTATTAGAAGGCTGATTTAGGTTCACGAACTTTCTTGGCCACCCTGAAACAGGCCACATGGTTGTGCCACTCCCTTTGTGCCGCAATCGTGCTATATTGAGGGAAATAATCATAAAAGCATGACATTCCCTCCATCTATTTAGAACGATGAGCAGCACCCCTAAGCCAAATGACGGTAGAACCCAATACCGGTGCGGCACATAGTTTAGTTACCGCCCGAGTACTGCTTAATTACCGCCCGAGTACTGCTTAGTTACCGCCCGAGTACTGCTTAATTACCGCCCGAGTACTGCTTAGTTACCGCCCGAGTACTGCTTAGTTACCGCCCGAGTACTGCTTAGTTACCGCCCGAGTACTGCTTAATTACCACCCGAGTACTTAATTACCGCCCGAGTACTGCTTAGTTACCGCCCGAGTACTGCTTAATTACCGCCCGAGTACTGCTTAGTTACCGCCCGAGTACTGCTTAATTACCGCCCGAGTACTGCTTAGTTACCGCCCGAGTACTGCTTAATTACCGCCCGAGTGTGTACTGGCTGCTGTGTGAGTGCAACCGCAAACCAATTGTGATCTCTAAGCTATGTTATTGTGCAAGTACGCGGGCAATTTAGAATATGGCTGTGTGATATGGGGAGTGGCTGCTGAATAACACATGCAGATAAGTTAGAAAATATAGCATGTACTTTTTATTTGGCTTCACGGGCGTTGCCGACCGGAAGGCGTTTTGCTGCACAAGGATCTTGTTCAGCATTTTAAAACAGGAACTTCGGCAGCTAGGCGGTCGCAGCGCAATCCTATGTTCCTCGGGACATCCATAACAACAAAACTGACTCACCCTCGCTTCTCGAGTGCCTCCTTCTGGCGGCCCCTGACGGAAGCTGAAAGCAATATCTTTCGATGCACTATACGGTGGGGCTAAAATGGTAAAGGATGAGATGCTTAGCAAACCACTGGAGCTATGCAACGTGTTTCTGGAAAAGAACAGGGCAACGGATGCGTATTATCAGAGCGCAGTTAAAAAATATGATGGAGCAGTTAAAACAATTGTGGCATTTTCCATTCTCTTACTTAATCGTAATCGTGCTTGATACGAATGTGACATTTTTAGTGATGTGAAATAGTGCAATGATAAACCATGCAATTATAAAACAATTGAGCGCAATATGAGTGCCTTAACCGAAGTTCAAAGACCTAGCGAATAATTGTGGATTCAATAGCCGAATTAATACTTTTACACTCAATGGATTCATACCTTTACAGTTTTCATTCCACTGTTTTGAACAATCTGTCTCTCCAACAAATTTATTTTATGTTTCAAGATTACAATGCTCTTTGTCTTTGCGTTTTTCCTACATCCATTGCTGCTTAATTCTTACTTCATGCATGTAGCATACCATTTTGCCCGATTTTTCTTTCCTGATGTGTAAATGTGTGGATAGGATTTATTTTATCCTCATGATTTTTAGAGGCAACTCTGTGCTATTTTGCTTGTGATATGTTTATCGATGTGATGTGTGTGACTGGGACGCACACACGCTGATGATCTGACAAGAAACTAAGTCAAGCTATGCAAAAAGACAACTGATTTCATGAAATACCTGCGGGAGGATGAATATTGCTAGGGCAAGGTGAGTCTCTTCCAAATTACTGCAGATGGTCCTGTGCGCGTCAACATGTATCAGCACGCTGACTGTTCCTTCAGTTGACGCCACGTTGTCTTACTGACCGTTCTGTTGACGCCACGTTGGCTAACTGACCGTTCTGTTGACGCCACGGTGGCTAACTGACCGTTCAGTTGACGCCACGTTGGCTAACTGACCGTTCTGTTGACGCCACGTTGGCTAACTGACCGTTCTGTTGACGCCACGTTGGCTAACTGACCGTTCTGTTGACGCCACGTTGGCTAACTGACCGTTCTGTTGACGCCACGTTGGCTAACTGACCGTTCTGTTGACGCCACGTTGGCTAACTGACCGTTCTGTTGACGCCACGTTGGCTAACTGACCGTTCTGTTGACGCTTGGCTGTCTTCGCGTCGGGTACACCTTGCGGGAGAGATGGCCGTCTTTAGTTTCTTGCAACTCCTGTTGTATTTTTTACGTCCACAGTGAAGTCGCTTTTTACATTACTAGTGATCTTTTTCATCCTAAGTACTACATGCGGTAACTGTATGGTGCCTCAGGTCACGGGTCAGGTTTGTGTACCGATTCCGACAGGCTGCCCGAGGATGTGACATTTGAATTTCAAGATGGCGTCTTGGGGTGGGCTAGGGCAGTGACCATGGGTGTAACCACGGATTCGAAATTGGGGGGGGGGGGACAAACCCGGGACGCGGTAAGTTTGAACAGGATAGAGGGAGCTAGCCCCGCCTTCCCTCCCCCCCGAAAAAAATCCTCGGATTTCAGCCACTTCTTTTTCAATGTCATTTTCAGATACTTTAATTCAATGTTCAGTGTAATTAAATTTGTCAGAATTACCATTGTTAAAAATGATATTTTGGGGACTAACAGTTCCACCAAAATTAGCAAGTTTCATTCCTTATCACTACCTATGAACATCTAGCATTATGTCGTATGTGCTGGACCCGATTTCACGATCACCATAGAGCAATGCTGTCAGTATGTTAAACGTTGCCCTCTTGTAGCAGGAAAAACATAACATTTTGGACGATGGTTTTATGGTAGCAAATATGAACATGCAATTACCTTTCCCATGCTTTCCTGCTTTACGGGGACACATTTCGATGCAATGACAACCAGGGCGGATAAAGGGTCTGGCACTGAGGGTATGTACCCCCCACGTGGAAGGTGGCGTCCCTCAGGCCGGGAAAAGGAGTCCCTCTGAAAAGGTTCCAGTGTACCCGCTCGTATTTTTCAGCCGGAGGCGCCCCTATGAAATAAAAAGGCATGCCCTTGGAAGAAAAGGCGCCCCTTCGGGAAGGGCCGAGTGCAACACGCCCCCTCCAATTTTGCAGCCAGAGGCGTCCCTCCAGGTGCTTTCGCAGTGGCGCCGCTCCAAAGAAATGGCGCTCCTCCAGACAAGTGCCCCCATGACAATTCCTGGATCTACCCATTATTACAACATTGCTCTCTCGCGGTTATGAACTCGGGTTAGTTATAAAATTGTGCGCATTCACGTGTGGCTTCTCTTGCAAATTTGACAACTTCCGTTGAACCATTAAGAGGAAAGCGGACAACTTGAAAAAAAGTTCTATATTTTATATGTCCGGAACAGTAATGTGGCAGTGTAAAATAAAAACCAGCGATGAGAGCACCGTCCGAGCAGGTTATGACGGAAGTTTCTTGGGGGAGCCCTAGTCGAATGACTCCACTTGATGAAAATTGAAGACATAGCGACGATGCGCGAGAACTTCGAACAATTTAAGCTAACCTTCGGTCTTGTGGTTTGACATTGACATGTGCCGGTTTGAAATGTTACTTGAGGTGCACCACGGGCCATTGCTTGGTACCAGATGTGGGTAGGTTAGGGCGAAGAAAAAAATGCGAGGCGACCAAAGAAATCGCTTTGACCTTTGAACTTATCAATTAGTTCTATTTGGTAACATTATAATACGGCACAAGCCACGTCGAGTGACACCCACTTGGTGCAAATTGAACCCATAGCGACGAATCGCGAGGACTTCGAAAAATTCGAACTAGCCTTTGACCTTTAGGTAGGTTTGACCTTGATATATCCCGATTAAAAATATTACTCGAGGGTTCACCATGGGCTGTCGCTTGAGAGTGGATCAGGGTAGGCTTGGACGAAAACCACAAAAAAATGACGAGGCGACCGAAGAAATCAGCTTGAATTTTGATCCGTCGAGATTATTTCGAAATATCAACTTTCTGATACTGCACAAGACAACACGAATGACACAACACGAATGACATCCATTTTCTGCAAATTGAAGCCATAACGACGAAACGCGAGGACATCGAAGAACTCAATCAAACCTTTGACCTTGACATGTCCCGGTTTGAAATGTTACTCGAAGTGTTCACCACTGATTATTGCTTAATACCAGATTTGGATATGTTTGGGAGAAAACGAAAACAATTTAGGCGACCGAAGGATCACCTTGGCCTTTGTCCTTGAAAAAAATTGATTGCTTAGCTTTCTGATACTGCATAGCAAGCCACGTCGAATGACGCTCATTTGATGGAAATTGAAGCGATAGCAACCGAATCTCGCTTTCGGTCGATATCGCTTCAATGTCGCCATCTAATAAATCAAGCTAACCTTTGACCTAGAAGTTTGACCTTGACATTTAGCGATTTGAAATGTTGCACGATGGTTCACCACAGGCTATTGCTTGATACCAGATTTGGGCAGGTTTGGGTGAAAACGAAAAAAATGGGAGACGACCGAAGAAAGCGGTTTGCGTTGAACCTTGACCGTGAAAGTGGTAAAGTGAGACCTATGTAGTTCCTTCCAGCGTGTTCAGTACAGGCAGAACCATTTGTGGTAATTGATTAGAACGATCATAAACCCGTCGCTGAATGTCGATGCCAATACAAATACCCCTCTGGCGAACTCGTCGCTGAATACGAATACGAATACGAATACGACGTTAACTTGACGTACGTGCTTAAGGTTGCCCATGACTTCCCTCAATAGTCTTGAAGATACCCAAGGACACCCAGAGTCGCATTTGTTCAAAATATATCAATATATGAGCAGGGGAATGCAACCTAAGACGTATAAAGCCTTGCGATAATGCAAATTTGTTGCCTAGCAGAGCACAATTTTCCACCCAAGCAAAAACAGAAGATGGTCAAGGTTCATGTTATTCAAGAATGGGCTGGAAGCAGACATTTCTAACGTTTGCTGATTTACCATTCGGATATTTTGTGACGACAGATAGCATGTGAAGCCCGTTGATTGGCTAGATCGGCTTTTAATATTTTTGGTGATTCTCTTGCATATGTATTTTCACTTTATAAATGATTAAGTATAATTTTGCGGCGATGATACTCAGGTAGCTGAGGCTTGGGGGACACAGAAAAAAATTGAGGAGGACAAATTGCCACTTTTCAGAAATGGGGGGGGGGGAGGACATGTCCCCCAGCCCCCCCAGTGGTTACACCCATGGCAGTGACAGGCAGACTTGTGCTCGACTCGAGTTGAATCGAGAATCGACTCATGAATCAATCGTTTTTGGATGAGTCGCGAGTTTAATCGATTCTTTTCCCCAAAATATATCTTGAGTCGTGAGTTGAATCACATCTTTCTAAAATGATGAGCCGAATCATGAGTCAATCATTCAAATCACAATGAGTCATTTGAGTCTTATGACTCAAATGCAAGTTATGAAAAAATGACATAAAGCATGTATCTGTGTGAATAGTGTGCCATGACACAAAGTAGGGAGTAAAAACGCAGCATAATTATTCATGAGTCAATTAATTATTGAGTCAACTACTTTACACACATGCACATGCATTTATCTGTATATATATATATATATATATATATATATATATATATATATATATATATATATATATATATAAAACCATTACAGTTCATGACTAATTATAAATAATGTGAGGTGAAAACAAAGTTATAGCAAAAATAATATATTCAACAGATGTTTCGATGTTAAAGCATCTTCGTGGTGTCTAAATAAATACTAATTCCCTTATTTAATTAGACAAAAGTGAAGATGCGTTGACATCGAAACGTCTGTCGAATAAATTATTTTTGCTATAACTTTGTTTTCACATCACATTATATACATATATATATATATATATTTATCATCAAAACATTGAAATAAATATTATAACTGTTTACCACATTATATATATATATATATATATATATATATATATATATATATATATATAATGTAAGTTGAAAACAAAGTTGTAGCAAAAATAATTTATTCAACAGACATTTTGATGTCAAAGCATATTTATCTGTGTCTAATTAAATAAGGGAATTATATATATATATATATATATATATATATATAATGTGTGGGCAGTGCACACTGAATCATATGGCTCATGAGTCTGATACCACTGAGTCGGATCTGAATCGATTCAAATTTATGTCAGTCTGTTTGAGTCGCGAGTCGAATCATGCTTTGTGAGCTCTGAGTCTAAATTGAGTCGAATCAAATAATTTTGACCTGCTCTGAATCATGAGTCGAATCAGATCTCAAGATCTATGAGTCACATGTGAGTCGACTAAAAAAATTGGGTCGAGCACATGTCTGGCGACAGGTGGATTAGGTTTTGGTTTGGGCTGTGGGTTCGGGCTGGTTCGGGTTGCTCACCTGTGTGCTTAATGATGAAAACAACTTCAGAGTGCTTGGCAAGTCGTCGTTTTCCTCTTGCGCAGAATTGTTCTTCACGAAAATGGTTGTCTTCAGGTACATACCAAGGATGGGTCTCTTCGGGTGCCGATGGTGGATCACTTCAGGTGCTGAGGGTGGGTCTCTTCAGGTGCCTTGGGTATGCTCTTCAAGTGCCGTGGGTAGGTCTCTTCAGATACCGACGATGGGTCTCTTCAGGTGCCGAGTGTGGATCACTTTAGGTGCCAAGGGTGGATCACTTCAGATGCTGAGGGTGGATCTCTTCAAGTGTCGAAGATGGGTCTTTTCAGGTGTCGAGGATTTGAATCCTCGGTGTGGGACTACAGATCTTATGTGAAGCTCTGAAATGCTACCCCCTATCGGGACGGTGTTGCGTGGCTTAACTGATTGGGATCCAACCATGTTACGTTGGAAGATCGAGCTGCATTGTACCTACTCGGTCAAGAATGTAACACAGTTGTGTCCACCTAACCTTGCCTGAAGCTAGCCCATCCCTTGCCCGACCTTACACCACTTAATCTCCTCCACCACCGAACCAGATAAATATTTCTCCTTTTATTGGCCTTGGATGTGTAGCCGACAGATCAGGCTGGTGCATGTTGCAAACATCTTGTTTCAAGCACAATTAGCTAGCATCCCGTCAGAGCTCAAATATTAAAAATGTTCGAATCCTACCCACCCTTCCCTATTGCCTTCATGCAGTAGGTCCTTATCCTCAGGTGCTCTTGCTTTTTAACCACAGTCCTGAAAGTGGCCTGAATTCCACTTGCATTTGAATGATGTAGTTGTACTGCATGGCATACGCTTACAGGTAATTTGGCATATGCTTATAAACGTTACCCTAGGATATTACCAGTGAAATCAATGAAAAAGAAGAACAACAGTTTGTATTGCATTGGGCTATCGACTGGTGGGAAACGTATGGTTTTAGATAACCTGATTACAAAGGTAATAATCAGCAAAATGAGCGTCATGCCGGAAAGCTCACATTGATCATTAACCCTTTGTCCAGTATAACACACCCAAACTTTGGCCTAGTCCGTGATTACAGTACCATGATCACGGACTGTTTATTAAACTGACGGTTCAATCAGTTTAACTGAAACATATCAGTGTATATCCATTGGGATGATCGTGTGGCTGCTGGTAATAGGAAGCACATATTGTCAACTTATTGCTGTATGCTAACTTATATGAAAACTGATAGCAACGTTTGGCTGGAAGCAACGTACACGAGCGAATGAAAACCAAGCCAGTATTCGAAATCCTATCGGAAATGAGTACTAACAAACGAAAATCAGACACCAAGCTGCAATGGGGTGTGCCTGACATGTCAATAGATAAAATGTTGACATGCCTAGGCAGCCTTCTTTGATTTGGTTGAGGTGTCGTGGTCGAGCGACTGAAGGATCAAGACTAAAGACATTTAAATCAAGACTCAAGGACATTTAAGTGGCAACAGGCTGGTCGTACTGACAATCAACGGGACATTGGGGTCAGGCGAGGTGCGCATCTTGTGCTGGGGTCAGGTCAGCTGCACAGCTAGCTCTGTGGTGCTCTGGGGGTCAGACGAGGTGCGCATCTTGTGCTGGGGTCAGGTCAGCTGCACAACTAGTTCTGTGGTGCTCTGGGGGTCAGACGAGGTGCGCATCTTGTGCTGGGGTCAGGTCAGCTGCACAACTAGTTCTGTGGTGCTTTGGGGGTCAGACGAGGTGCACATCTTGTGCTGGGGTCAGGTCAGCTGCACAGCTAGTTCTGTGGTGCTCTGGGGGTCAGACGAGGTGCGCAGCTTGTGCTGGGGTCAGCTACACAGCCAGTGGTGCCTTGCGGGGTGAAGAACGGATGCGCAGCTTGCGTTGGTGTCAGGTCGGCTCCATAGCTAGTTTTTGGTGCTCTGGGGGTCAAAGCAAATGCGCATCTTGTGTTGGGGTCAGGTCGGCTCCACAGCTAGTTCTGTGGTGCTCTGGTGGTCAGAGCAAATGCGCAGCTTTGCTCTGTTCACCCATATAGAGACGTATTCCTTAGCGAAGACAAGCAACACTCCTCACACGCATACACACACGCACACCTTCACATACATGCACTTGCTCAACAAAACAGACACACACACACACACACACACACACACACACGGACAAGCAGAGAAGCGCTGCAGGGTGCTACAGGCGGCAGCCCATCGGAACAGTCAATATTTGCGCCGGGGGCGATAAGTGCAGCGTCGCCGGCAACAGCAGATGCCCATTCACCGCCGGCTGGTTGTCACGGACAGACGGGCACGTTTGTGCGGCGAAGCTGCCGCGGCGGAAGTGCCGCGGCAGACGGACGGCTCCCGGTCGCGCGCAAACCTTGTTTCCCAGCTGTCGGTCCGGGTCCTCCTCGGCCTCGGCTCAGTACAGTTGCGCCTCCTTCGGGACGACGGGTCCAAAGCCGGCGCATGCTCGCGGCATACGGGACGAGCAAAGGAAGACGCATTATGGAGACCGCCTCGGCGGCTAAAATTCAATTTGTGTACTCTAAGTGACGTGAAGTAGGCGTGTTCCGGCGAGCAGCGTCAGACAGGCCCTGGTGATTATGTCAGACAGGCCCTGGTGGTCCTGTCAGGTAAGCCCAAGTGGCTCTGTCAGACAGGCCCTGATGGTCCAGTCAGGCAGGTCCTGGTGGTTCTTTCAGGCAGGCCCTGGTGGCAGAGCAGCTACAAAAGGCTCCACAGTGTGTAGTGTGACTGCTGGTACGGAGCTTACAGCATGGCCATCGGGAGAATCAGCGTCAAATGCTCGGAGCCGAGCAAAATTGGACACATCCGATAAAGGCGGTGCAGTCGGGCGGGTTGCCGAGCTACGACGGCACCCGCCGGGTGTCACAGGGGGCGGGGGGGGGGGTCGATTGGCGGTCTGATAGGGCCGCTGCGGATACCGGCGTCATACCTGGCCCCCGACCCACTGCCACCGGCTGGTGAATTGTGGACGTGCCTGGTCCCGACCCACCGCCACCGGCTGGTGACCTACAGTCACACCTGGTCCCGACCCACCGCCACCGGCTGGTGACCTACAGTCACACCTGGTCCCCGACCCGCTGCCACCGGCTGGTGACCTACAGTCACACCTGGCCCCGACCCATCACCACTGATTGGTGACCTACAGTCACACCTGGCCCCGACCCATCACCACTGATTGGTGACCTACAGTCACACCTGGTCCCGACCCAGCACCACTGGCTGGTGACCTACAGTCACACCTGGTCCCGACCCATCACCACTGACTGGTGACCTACAGTCACACCTGGTCCCGACCCATCACCACTGATTGATGACCTGCCGAGCCTTGATCACGCCCTGTCTCCTTGAAACCAGTAGGAAAATTATCACCTTCAAGTGCAATAATTTCGAGAGCGCCCCAAAAACGTTACTCTGCAAACACCACTGGTAACCAACATCATCTAGACGGTCCAAATCAGGTGTTCTCTAGTCATGATGTTCACACGCTGCACCTTCCTTCCGTGCATGTAACATTCATGTCCCACAATTTTAGCTCCCTGGAGAAGCTGCCAACTTTCTAACGGATTACATACTTAAGCACAAGGTGCCGAAGAACGAAGCCAACATCCACCCGATCCATGTCACTTTCCAGTGCAGCATACTATCAGCTGCATCGGCGCGCCACCCATGCTCCACTGGGGCCGGCGGCAGAACGGCGCGCCACCCATGCTCCACTGGGGCCGGCGGCAGAACACACCCACACTGGGGCCGGCGGCAGAACGGCGCGCCACCCATGCTCCACTGGGGCCGGCGGCAGAACGGCGCGCCACCCATGCTCCACTGGGGCCGGCGGCAGAACGGCGCGCCACCCATGCTCCACTGGGGCCGGCGGCAGAACGGCGCGCCACCCATGCTCCACTGGGGCCGGCGGCAGAGCGGCGCGCCACCCATGCTCCACTGGGGCCGGCGGCAGAACGGCGCGCCACCCATGCTCCACTGGGGCCGGCGGCAGAGCGGCGCGCCACCCATGCTCCACTGGGGCCGGCGGCAGAACGGCGCGCCACCCATGCTCCACTGGGGCCGGCGGCAGAACGGCGCGCCACCCATGCTCCACTGGGGCCGGCGGCAGAACGGCGCGCCACCCATGCTCCACTGGGGCCGGCGGCAGAACGCACCCCAAAGGGAGTATGGGGGGGGGGGGGATTGAGCCCTCTGCTTAACTTGAAAAGTTACAGGCCGATGTGGTTCCTTTTGGCGACAATCAACAGAGCTTAACAATATGAGCTCAGATAAGTGAAGTATGTTGACCTAATTGTTGCATGTGACGCTACAGGTCAGTCCAAATCTTGAACGTTAACCTACTTGACGAAATTTCTGGTTTGTCGAACATCATAATATTAAGAAGTGCAGAGGCCGAATAGAGTGCCGTAATGAGCCTTGCATCCTGAGATACCCAAGAATGGCATACATGAATAATGATGAGTTCGAGGTCATGGTTGGTCATGTGGTATTGCGAGGTGAAATATTGAACCTGGTCTTGCACCCATGCGGTGCATGTTTCTACATCATTTTTCTCGAGGAACACCATGGGCGTGACACAAACTTGTCCAGGTACATAGGGGTTTATGCCTCCTTATTTTTGGAACAAAATTGATTAAAAAACAAATGGGAAGCATGTTCTTCTTTCAGTGGACCTTTGGTTCATTAAAAAAAATCGCGGAAGGCAACGTCACTATGACGTCACTCACGTCAAAGCCACAGTGCATTAGAATTTCGTTTTTGTTGGAAGCTGTGGAATTGATGTGCGAACAGGCATTGAAGGTTGTAACTTGATATCGCTGCACGTGTTGGAATTATTAAAAAGTCACTAGGGGCAGATTCTGTCCGCCCACCCTCCAGTGAGGCGAGGATCAACTTTGGGAGAAACCGTACCTATAACTCAAAGCATAACTTCCGAATACTCTCCTTGGAACCCGCCTCTGGTATAGCTCGGACTGCATGTTTTTGAAAGGAATGATGAAAATAGGAAAAGCTATCATTTTTTCAGAACTCTAGGTCATGAAGCTCAATCATGCCAGGCGACAGAAAACCTCCCGGAGGACGGATTTCAGCCCCCACACAAGAAGGGGGTTCAGCCCCGCTTTGCATTGGGGTATCTCGAGATAGGCAGACTTACTCCAGGCTTCAGATGGACGTATTCGGTACATCTACGGCCACCTCGCTTCTCACACAGCGGTGACACCACCCAACCGCGGGGACGAGTGGTCTAGGGGTAAGATGCTGGTCTCACAATCGAAAGGTTGTGGGTTCGAGTTTCACCCGTCGCTACTCTTCGCCCGCGACCAATCGGCGTGAGAGATTGGCGACGCTACATGACTCAAAGGTCGACGTGTCGTAAAACCAACCAACCAACCAACCAACCACCCAACTGCCGTGTCACCATACAGTGGTGACACCACCCAACTGCCGTGTCACCGTGACACCACACAGCGGTGACACCACCCAACTGCCGTGTCACCGTGACACCACACAGCGGTGACACCACCCAACTGCCGTGCCACCGTGACACCATACAGAGGTGACACCACCCAACTGCCGTGTCACCGTGACACCATACAGCGGTGACACCACCCAACTGCCGTCTCACCGTGACATCACACAGCGGTGACACCACCAAAGTACCTTGCTACCGTGACACCATACAGCGGTGACACCACCCAACTGCCGTCTCACCGTGACATCACACAGCGGTGACACCACCAAAGTACCTTGCTACCGTGACATCACACAGCGGTGACACCACCCAACTGTCGAGCCACCGTGTCACCATACAGCGGTGACACCACCCAACTGCCGTGTCACCGTGTCACCACACAGCGGTGACACCACCCAACTGTCGTGTCACCGTCTCACCATACAGCGATGACACCACCCAACTGCCGTGTCACCGTGACACCATACAGAGGTGACACCACCCAACTACCATGTCACCGTGACACCATACAGCGGTGACACCACCCAACTGCCGTGATACCGTGATATTATACAGCGGTGACACCACCCAACTGTCGTGTCATCGTGACATAATACAGCGGTGACACCACCCAACTACCTTGCTACCGTGACACCATACAGCGGTGACACCACCCAACTGCCGTGTTACCGTGACACCATACAGCGGTGACACCACCCAACTGTCGTGCCACCGTGACACCATACAGCGGTGACACCACCCAACTACCCTGTTCACCGTGACACCATACAGCGGTGACACCACCCAACTGCCGTGTCACCGTGACACCATACAGCGGTGACACCACCCAACTACCTTGTTACCGTGACACCATACAGCGGTGACACCACCCAACTGCCGTGTCACCGTGACACCATACAGAGGTGACACCACCCAAGTACCTTGTTACCGTGACACCATACAGCGGTGACACCACCCAACTGCCGTGCCACCGTGACACCATACAGCGGTGACACCACCCAACTACCTTGTTACCGTGACACCATACAGCGGTGACACCACCAACTGCCGTCAACTGCCGTGTCACCGTGACACCATACAGCGATGACACCACCATCTATACAGCGGTGACACCACCCAACTGTCATACTACCGTGACACCATACAGCGGTGACACCACCCAACTGCCGTGTCACCGTGTCACCATACAGCGGTGACACCACCCAACTGCCGTGCCACCGTGTCACTATACAGCGGTGACACCACCCAACTGTCGTGTCACCGTGTCACTATACAGCGGTGACACCACCCAACTGCCGTGCCACCGTGTCACTATACAGCGGTGACACCACCCAACTGCCGTGTCACCGTGACACCACACAGAGGTGACACCACCCAACTGCCGTGTCACCCTGTCACTATACAGCGGTGACACCACCCAACTGTCATACCACCGTGACACCATACAGCGGTGACACCACCCAACTGTCATACCACCGTGACATCACAGAGCGGTGACACCACCCAACTGCCGTGTCACCGTGACACCATACAGCGGTGACACCACCGAACTGTCATACCACCGTGACATCACACAGCGGTGACACCACCCAACTGCCGTGTCACCGTGACACCATACAGCGGTGACACCACCCAACTGCCGTGTCACCGTGACATCACACAGCGGTGACACCACCCAACTGCCGTGTCACCGTGACACCATACAGCGGTGACACCACCCAACTGCCGTGTCACCGTGACATCACACAGCGGTGACACCACCCAACTGCCGTGTCACCGTGACATCACACAGCGGTGACACCACCCAACTGCCGTGCCACCGTGACACCATACAGCGGTGACACCACCCAACTGTCGTGTCACCGTGTCACTATACAGCGGTGACACCACCCAACTGCCGTGTCACCGTGACACCATACAGCGGTGACACCACCCAACTGTCGTGCCACCGTGACACCATACAGCGGTGACACCACCCAACTGTCGTGTCACCATACAGCGGTGACACCACCCAACTGCCGTGTCACCGTGACACCATACAGCGGTGACACCACCAAACTACCTTGCCACCGTGACATCATACAGCGGTGACACCACCCAACTGCCGTGTCACCGTGACACCATACAGCGGTGACACCACCCAACTGTCGTGCCACCGTGACATCACACAGCGGTGACACCACCCAACTGTCATACCACCGTGTCACCACACAGCGGTGACACCACCAAACTGCCGTGTCACCGTGACACCATACAGCGGTGACACCACCCAACTGCCGTGCCACCGTGACATCACACAGCGGTGACACCACCCAACTGTCATGCCACCGTGTCACCATACAGCGGTGACACCACCCAACTGCCGTGTCACCGTGACACCATACAGCGGTGACACCACCCAACTGTCGTGCCACCGTGACACCATACAACGGTGACACCACCCAACTACCTTGCCACCGTGACATCATACAGCGGTGACACCACCCAACTGCCGTGTTACCGTGACACCATACAGCGGTGACACCACCCAACTGCCGTGTCACCGTGACACCATACAGAGGTGACACCACCCAAGTACCTTGCTACCGTGACACCATACAGCGGTGACACCACCCAACTACCGTGTCACCGTGTCACCATACAGCGGTGACACACAGCGGTGACACACAGCGGTGACACCACTCAACTTCCGTGCCACCGTTCGTGGCCAAATGGTCGCGGTACATCCGGGCGACTATGGGCACAGTGAACAACAAAATGGCCTTCGGGTATCTGGATGACTAGGGCCACGGCCAGCAACAAATGTTGTCGGTATATCCGGGCGACTATGGCCACATCCAACAACAAACGGTCTCGGTATATCAGGGCGACTATGGCCGCAATGAAGAACATGTTGTCCGTATATCCCGGCGACTATGGCCACATCCAACATCAAATAGTATCGGTATATCTGGGCGACTATGGCCACGTCCAACAACAAATAGTATCGATATGTCCGGGTGACAATGGCCACAACCAACAATAAATATTTTCGGTATATCCGGGCGACTATGGCCACAGCCAACAACAAATGGTCTCGGTATATCAGGGCGACTATGTCCGCAATGAAGAACATGTTGTCGGTATATCCGGGCGACTATGGCCACAGCTAACATGAAATAGTATCGGTATATTTGGGCGAATATAGGCACAGTCAGCAAAATGTCTATAGTGAAGTATTACCCAAGTCTTATGCGTTAATAGATACTCTCCCCGTGGAAAATAGCATAAGCTGGCTTCTCACTGACGTAGATGATAAATTATCTTCGTTCGTTCGCTATATGGATTTCGACTGAAGTAATGCCAGAAGCCTTGTTACCATCGTCGAGTAATAACCTAAGTTACGTCGTTGATGTGGTCTCTTTTCATGTCACATACATGCCTCTCCTTTGGAAAGTTTAATTTCTTTGCGCTTTTGAGCCTGAGCTGAAGCAATCATTCCCGCCGAATGATTCTCGCTGTATTACTTCAGCAGCACGCACGCGTTGCGCACCTTAATCAGGTGTGAAGCCCTACTCATTCTATGTGACCAGGATAGTGAGCAATTTCGACCACCGATCAATTGCAAACTAGGTGTCAGCATGGGCTGTGCCACCAGCCTGCTGGTGTCAGTCTGATTGACTATGTCAGTTTGTCGTAGTGCTGCCCGTGTCGGTCTGGCTAACACTATTTTGGTGGCTGCAATTGTGAGGTTTATTGATTTGGGAGCACTGCTCTTCGCCACACGCACCACCGGTCTTTTCCACGAGGCCTTGATCACAAACATCGGAATGTGTCGTTACACGACGACGCCCCAATATACATTGGCGCCCCAGCAAATGTACATTATCAATTGTCGCGTATTCAAAGCGTCAGAAAACAACATTCGCACTGTGCATTAAATAACACTCCGTGTTTACACTTCTTCCATTCCAAAAAGGCGTCTCGAAGTTACTTCTGCATTTCTCTGAACGAATTCCTGGTCTTGCCCTTCAGCTTGTGCCTGATCATCATGAAGTTCTTGGTGTTCTTTTTCTCCTTGGTGGTACTAGCGTTGGTGTTGACCATGTCCTTGGGCCGACCAAACTTAGTCTCGTCCCGGTTTGGTTTTCCAGCCTATGCAGTGAGCAAACGCGTCTCCTTGTTGGCCTTGTGTTTCTTATGGATCCTCTCAACGCTTTTCAGGGTCATGATCTGTCCCCTCTCCTCCTTGTGCGTCTCTTCCTTGACCCTGCGCTTGCCGCCGCGTCGCAGCACGTCCAGCTGTTTGGCCGGTTGGGCCCGCTCGGTGCGGCGGAAGTCGGCGTGGCTCAGCAGACGTGACGCCACCACGCTATCGGCGCGCACTGCATTCGCCTCCCGCGACAGCCGCGCGGTCGCCGAGGAGAGGCGACCAACCCGCCTGTGATCACTTGCCACCGATGCTTTTGTCGATCCATCCTCGGTTAAGTTCTCTCGTCCACCGCTCTCCTTTTCCTTTTCTCCGACATTATCTTCGTCTAATTCACGGTCACCGTCCACCTCCTCACCCTCGTTCGCTTTATCCTCGCCGTCCGAGTCCTTGTCGTCGGATTCATGGTCGATCTCAAACGTGGTTGTCTCGTCCTCGCCATTGGACACGTTCACCAAGTCGTCCGAATCCTTGTCCTCCTGATGATCTCGGTCGTCCTCGGTCGGTTTGTCAGCGTCGAACACTTCAGCGCCCGGAATGCATAGTCGCGAGAGCTGACGGCGTTGACGGCGGGTCGCTGAAGCTCGCCGGTGGCCTGTGTCGGTCGAATCCTGTCCTTGTGCAACAGGTCGGGGAACATGTGCCGGTGGTGCTGGACGGGAGAGCGAGCAGCCATCATGTCACGTTGTCGCTCTTCTTCTTGTACTGCCCCAGGTCCAGCATCAAGTCATCGCTACTGCGTCAGGTCCAGCATCAGGTCCTCGCTACTGCGCCAGGTCCAGTATCAGGTCCTCGCTCATTGCCAGCGGGCGACGCACGTGCACCTCGCGGATCTCGTTGATGTCCACTGTGATGACCTCCGTCGAGCTCGCTCCGTGGCGAAGTTGTTGGCGATCGTCATAGCCATGGGCTGCACCACATCCGGCGGCACCAGCACATTCCTGTGCGGCATACTGCAGGACCGTGGTGATATCTCGCTGGTGGGGCTGCATGAAATGCTGCAGGAACAGGTGCATCGATGTCAGTCTGGTTAACGATATCAGTCTGACTGACGATGTCAGCCTGTGGTGCCGGACTGCTGGTGTCAGTCTGGTTAACCATGTCAGTATCTGCCATCACACTGCTAGTGTCAGTCTGGTCGACATTGTCAGTCCATGTCACCGGGCTACCAGTGTCAGTCTGGTTGGCGATGTCAGTCTCTGCCCTCACACTGCTGGTGTCAGCCTGGTCGACGCTGTCAGTCTATATCACCGGACTGTCAGCGTTAGTCTAGCTGAACCTGACACATAACGGCTATCGCGGCCCGTTGAAGGAGGGTCGGAGGCTGTTGTGCTTCTGATGCTATGAATACAATACAGCATCAATGTAATTTATGAGAACTGGCTCCAGGCAATGGTGATGCGTGGGGGAAGTTAGCTTGGCTCCGGCTCAGCTCTCCAGCAGTCGTGATGGCCTTCTTTATCGAGCTCACAAGACTGGTGTCATTTACCCGAGTTTTAGTAAAGAGGCATGTACATCGCCTGGATGTCGACACGGGGCTGTCGTGTTGATATGTCGTGTGTTTCTTTTGGTAATGTCGCCTTTGGTTTATCCAATTATGCATATATCACAGCGGTTCAAAACTCCCGTCGTTATTTCTCAGGCTCCCATTATTTGCTTTCGTGTCATCGCAGTTTATTGATATGGCGATCGCACAGATTTCCCGCGGTTCACCTGAACACCATGCATCTTCAAAGACAGCAGAACGTTTATGATAATTGAGTCGTGATATTGAGGAAGATCTGCCGGCTGACAAACATCAGGACCTAGCAAAATCACTTGCACACTTGGAATTATTTTCTATCGCAACGTAGCACGCCTGCGTTCCCTCTTCACATGAACAAGTGGTAGCTAGCGGTGTGTTTGGGAACAATTCCTCGCTAAATTGCTCCGAAATTGATAGCTTACCCCAAATGGTACATTCGGCAGAAGACTGAAAATCCGATAAGCTCACGGAAATTTGAAGGATACCCAGCGTTTAATTTTGGGAATGTAATTGGAGACTTTGGAACAGTGTTGCTCATCTTAACACTCTGCACCCTGATTACATACCATCAAGGCTTCATTTGCTCAAGGGCAGCAGACACCCCTTCAGTAAATCGGTGATATGGTCAAGCCTTGGTTTCTATAGTCGTTTATTGCTCGTTGCTATTGTGACTGTCATCGCCAACTGGGCCGACGCGCCCTGCAGTAATGTAATAGA
This sequence comes from Ashinkailepas kermadecensis, assembly GCA_034440615.1. Lineage (NCBI taxonomy): Eukaryota > Metazoa > Arthropoda > Thecostraca > Neolepadidae > Ashinkailepas > Ashinkailepas kermadecensis. The sequence goes on along the minus strand of JAOTOM010003074.1, from coordinate 64,627 downwards.
TGATTAATGATCGGCTTGGCTCCAGTTTGGTCTTGCATTCTCAAAACTAATCACGGGATTGAGGTTCCCAGTCGGTAGGGCGTTGATCTCTTGATCGCAAGATCGTGGGCTTGAATCCCACAACCAGCGGAGTTACCGAGTCCACAATCGACCAATGGCGTGAGAGAATGGTGACGCTATAAAACCTGCCAGTTTTTTTAAACCTGCCAATTCGTCGTAAAGGAGTGCAAGGCTTTGTTCTTCTGCAGAACAACCGACAGCCCATCACACGTTATGTATTCTTTCAAGTGAGCATCAGAGAACAATCCATGCCTTGAAGCGACTCACACCACATATACTGCAATCCCATGCTCAAAAGCGACTCACACTGAACTTACATTGCATACACATACACATGCACATACACATGCTACAATTCCACGCTTAGAAGCGACTGACACCACACATGTTACAATTCCATGCTTAGAAGCGACTCACACCACACATGTTACAATTCCATGCTTAGAAGCGACTCACACCACGCATGCTACAATGCCATGCTTAGAAGCGACTCATACTACACTTACATTGTATACACATACACATACACATGCTACAATTCATTGATCTGCGCACACCCATCCTTGTCTAATATCGGGACTTCAGACTTCCAAAGCCGGTCTGCAAGTGCCGTCCATGGCACATAGCCATCGATCAGAGCCGGTCAGCAGCGCCAAACCACTCAGTTCGGTGATTGGGAGCTCGACGTCGTGTCGGTACTGCCGGGGCCACCAGAGCACGCCGCAGTCCTCGTCCAATGTCCCATTCACTCTGGCGCACATACTTTTGTAGTTAGTGAACTGGCTTCGTGGATCAAGAATAGAAGAGGTTCTAGTAGTCTTCTAATTACCGATTGTCCTCTCACGCCTTCTTAAGAAATATAAAACAAGATTCATGAATTTAACTTGAACCCTTTTTCAATGAGGCAGGGATAGATTAGATATTAGTTTCACTTACAACATTCGCATCTGAGGATTTTAGCTGCTAGGGTAGCAATTCGCAGGGACGTCCTCAAAGAGATCTAACAGGTACAGACAGCGACGATGATGCTTATTCATTGTTAATTGGTGATTAATTTGTGTCGCTATTTTTCACACCCTCCTCTCCACTAAGACTTTTTTCGCGATCACGAAAAAAAGGCGCTGCGGCTTGGCATAGCTGACATAGCATCTTTTTCAATCTTCAGGGATTCAAAATCTGAAGAAATCAGGTCAGGTTACTGACCTATGATGTCATGAGCGGAACCACGGCAGGCCATTTTGCATCGAAATTTCGAATTATCAGTTATTAATCTCATTTATACATCCTCCCAGATGACAAATATTGTATGTGTCAGGGTGATGGACAGCCCAGCTAACCTGTTTGTACAGATTATTAACATATCCAAAGTTATTCGAGGTCGCGAGCCTAACTTGACCTCAGATCACCTTCTTGAACTCAGTGATTACTTTGGATGCTGCTGGTCGCGAATGATCAATTCTGGTCGAAGCGCCCTAAAGCCCAAATAACTAACTAACTAACTGTGGATACTGCATCTGAGAACTGAACTGGTCGTCATTTTTACTAACTGTGGATACTGCATCTGAGAACTGAACTGGTCGTCATTTTTACTCCTACGTACCAGCCAAAACTGTTTTTGGAGCTGTTTCAGAGGCTTCCAAAAGTCAACACGTCGGTCAACACGTCAACACGTCGACCGAAACTGACCTTCGACCTATGGATGAAATGGCGTATTTAAGAAGTGGCACATCGTATCGTAGTTCGTATTTCAAGATATTATGCTGATAATTTCGGGTCCGAATCCCTTCTTCTTTTTACACTGGTAACAATTGAACATGAAAATTCCAGATTTCAATAAAACTCTTTTACACTGGTAACAATTGAACATGAAAATTCCAGATTTCAATAAAAACGTGACCTAAAAGCTTACCTGGAATGCCAATCAGGAAATCATTAAAAATTCGGGTGTCTCTCGCGAGATTTCGTCACGTGTGGACCGGTATTTGAATCCTGTCGGTACCGTTCTTCGTCAGGAAGGGAGTGGGGATCACAACAAATCTTGAACTGGGGAAGGTAGCAAGATGTCGTGTACCAGGGGGGGTCGCAACAAATCCTGAACTGGAGAATGCAGCAAGATGTTGTGCACCGGAGAGAAGGGATCACACCAAATCCTGAACTGGGGAAGGCAGCAAGATATCATGCACCAAGGGGGTGGGGGAGCACAACAAATCTTGAACTGGGGAAGACAGCAAGATATCGTGCATGGGCGAGAGTTAACATGCTGCATATTGCCAGGCTTCTCAATTATCTGAGAATGCAATTGTCCGTCGATATCTATTGGCTGAATACACTGAGTTAGGTAGACCACGTGAAGCTGAAGCAAAAGAAGAAGAAGAAGAAGAGGAAGAAGAAGAAGAAGAAGAAGAAGAAGAAGAAGAAGAAGAAGAAGAAGAAGAAGAAGAAGAAGAAGAAGAAGAAGAAGAAAGAAGAAAGAAGAAGAAGACGAAGACGAATAACCTTGGGTTCTTCTACGACGTACTCAACTGCCAGGCTACGCAGCGTCGCCAACCTTTCACGCCGATTGTTCGTGGTGGACTCGGAAATCCCGCCAGTTGTCGGATTCGAACCCATTATCTTGCAATCAAGAGTCCAATAACCTGCCAACTGAGCAACCGCAAATCCCACATGGATTTGAGTTCATTGTCAACCGGTAAATTATATTTCCTATTCGCTAGTACATGTCATAGTGTGTTTGTAGCCAACCGGTGTACATTGGACGTGCAACTAGGTCAACATCTTACTGATGATGAACTTAGTTGCAAACAGATGACGTAGTTATGTGCCAGGAAAATATGCTTTGTCGTAAACTTGGTCCTTGTTTGTTGGATGTCAAGCTAAGGTTGTTCGGTGCATTCTGCACCACTATGCACAGTTGTCGATTGCAGTGGAAGTACGTACAAAATATGACGGGAAAACTGCACAATCAGCTATGACAATAACTGAAAATTATTGATCGGATTATCTAAATATATCCACCATGAGGTGCACCGCCTTCTCAGTGCCCACATGTTCGGCTGTTCTGCGCTTCGCGTGCCACAGTTGCGTCCGTCGTCTTTCCTGTTCTGATTATAGTATACTATGTGATACAAAACTGAACATTACAGTACACCTCTCGTATTCGTTCGTTCTGGGCAAAACCTGAGAATGCTGTGCACATGGATTGATAGAACTTGATAAGTAATTGGACGAGATATCTGATCGTGTTTTCTTACATATTTTGTTTGGTGTTTTAGGAACGGCAATTTGGCGGATAATTGTGGGTGAATAAGTATCTGAAAAGAAGTCCCTGTTGATGTTGTTCTTGTTGTAGGGGACATTGATTGGACTCACCTCAAATGCAGGAATCCATCCTACTGGTGGGGTTAAGCCGAGCAAAGTATAGAGGACGTCATGACAAAGATAATTGCACACAACAGTGCTGCTTCCTTAATTCGTAGGTATGATGCAAGTTGAACTGCCAACGTAATTTGACTTGATGCCAATAAATTGAGCCACGCAATATTTCTCCAGTGGGGGTGACGGTTAGAAGCTCCATAAGATACCTTTAGACAATCTCACACCGAGGGCCGCGATCCACGACGCCTGCGGACAGCCATTTTCGTGGCAGACAATGACTACGAGAAGAGAAACGGTGACCTGACACACACTTCGAAGGCACTTTTGATGCTGCCCATACAGGTGAGGCACCTGAACCAACCCGAAACTACCCACCTTCCATTTCCCGACCCCCCCCCAACACGTCGTCACTTTGCCATCCACATACGTCATAACCCAGGACAGTCTGCTCACATCTATGCATAAATATGAACATTGACCTCAGACACTCCGATCACCACATGTGGCAGTTGAGATGAATCGGTTCAGCATGAAGCAGCTGCAGCAGTGCAGTATGAGGAAATTTCACTATGGACGGCAAAAATTACAATCGGAGTTGCACCAAAAATGTCAACTCTATGGCAACGTGCCGAATGCCGAGACAATATGAAACCAACTAACCGTGCCAGCAGGATAGCTGGCACATGCTGCAGCTAGCAGTGCCATCTGCAGACATTGGGGATGGGGGGTGGGGGGGGGGGTCCTCGCCGGAATCATCCCACCGTCCAAATCATGCGAATCCTGCCCCTGTCAGATTTACCTTCCTCGGATAGTGTTAGTCAGTCAGTCCGAAATTAGCTATGTTTACACTTTTAAACCTGTCCTACTAAAATGTCCTTCAGGCAAAGCTTCGTGAAAACGGCTAGTGCCTGCAATTTTGACATTGAACACCAGCGGCGAGGTTTGTTTCACCTTTGCCGGAATTGGGTTTCCGTGACCAATATGGTGCACGTGACACACAACTGCACATGCCGAACTGCACATCCCACAAATGCACCATGCCGATTTAGTGCCTTTGACGAGAAGCATTCTTTGCATTGTCAGTCGAAAATGCTTGAATGGCTTTTTGTCATATAATGCCCTACAAGGACAACATATTTAATTATATTTTCATCATGTATTACTGTTCTTCTCTTTGTTTCAGACACATTCAGGGCATTAAAATTTAAGTCTGGCTTTAGGAACAAGAAGCTAGTACTAAAAGGCATTCAGTAACCCGCCATGTCTCGGTAGAGGGGGGTCTTTTTGCGTCACCTGGGCTTCTCCGCGGACGGTTACTAAAACGGTGCGCGGTCGAAATTTTGCACACTTTTTCCAACATCAGTTTGGCATGTTGTGTGAAATTTTTTAGGTCAGATCAACTCCGGTCAACGAGTTATTCAAGGTAAAGTGAGGTCACCTGCAAAAAAGTTCAACCAGTCGTTACGCTTTAACGGATAAAGATATTTGAATGAAATTTCCAGCGTTTCCTTATCTTTAGGGATGCAACGAAATGCACCAGAACATATATTTTTGTTCATGACGTATTAGGTTTGCACATTTGCCCATTGGGGTTGAAATGGAAGATTCTGGCTAAAGTAAGCATTCCTATGAGTACAAGTTGACATAAAACAACGTCTTGCGGTCGGCTCTACCCATTAGTTGACATAAAACAACGTCTTGCGGTCGGCTCTACCCGTTAGTTGACATAAAACAACGTCTTGCGGTCGGCTCTACCCATTAGTTGACATAAAACAACGTCTTGCGGTCGGCTCTACCCATTGGTTGACATAAAACAACGTCTTGCGGTCGGCTCTACCCATTAGTTGACATAAAACAACGTCTTGCGGTCGGCTCTACCCATTAGTTGACATAAAACAACGTCTTGCGGTCGGCTCTACCCATTAGTTGACATAAAACAACGTCTTGCGGTCGGCTCTACCCATTAGTTGACATAAAACAACGTCTTGCGGTCGGCTCTACCCATTAGTTGACATAAAACAACGTCTTGCGGTCGGCTCTACCCATTAGTTGACATAAAACAACGTCTTGCGGTCGGCTCTACCCATTAGTTGACATAAAACAACGTCTTGCGGTCGGCTCTACCCATTAGTTGACATAAAACAACGTCTTGCGGTCGGCTCTACCCATTAGTTGACATAAAACAACGTCTTGCGGTCGGCTCTACCCATTAGTTAACATGAAACAACGTCTTGCGGTCGGCTCTACCCATTAGTTGACATAAAACAACGTCTTGCGGTCGGCTCTACCCATTAGTTGACATAAAACAACGTCTTGCGGTCGGCTCTACCCATTAGTTAACATAAAACAACGTCTTGCGGTCGGCTCTACCCATTAGTTGACATAAAACAACGTCTTGCGGTCGGCTCTACCCATTAGTTAACATAAAACAACGTCTTGCGGTCGGCTCTACCCATTAGTTGACATAAAACAACGTCTTGCGGTCGGCTCTACCCGTTAGTTGACATAAAACAACGTCTTGCGGTCGGCTCTACCCATTAGGAAAGACAACTAAATGAAAATTGAACACAAAATATTTAGAATTTCAACAAAAATGTTGGTTTTTGGGTGGGCAAAAATGTATGGCCATGATCGATTTCGCTTTCCATTTCTGATCAAAATAATTTTTGTTTGTAAAATCTTCCCCAAAATGAACTTCCCAGAGTAAAAATATGATGTAAGTGGTGATCACATAGACTCTCTTGTGACGTCACTTTTGGGGATACAATTGTGTGGGTGGTTCCAGACCATACTCGTCGAGCGCTTTCCGATGACACCACTTTTGGTTTCGTGCAGCGCTTAGTTTGGACATTAGAGGGGGTATAAAAGGCCCTCCCGCCGACACGGAGTGTGAGGATCTGACTAGAAAGGAAAGGGCGGGTTAAAAACAGCTAGAATCACGCCACTTTTTCGCTGTCATTTCTGATAGCATAGTCATCCATACCAATGAGGGGATAGTGACCCCTGGATGTGGGCGCTTTGGTGCATGAATAAGAATAAATTAAAGCTAATGGTGAACTTGATTATCGACCATTTTGTAAGGAATAGCCATTACTTGCTTAATGCATTCTAGAACTTAGCATGTGCATTGCTCATACCTAATGAATACCCAGTGCCTGCAAGCAATGTGCACCAATATGCCAGAGTGTAAAGCATACTAAGTCCTGAGCATTGACAGCATCTCAACGAATTGAAATACACCGGCTGGCATATGAATATACTGGACTGGGCTTGGACCTAAATTGGTGCACACCATGCTAAAGACATTCGGTGCGCGTTGGACCTGCATCAGTTGACACTAACTCATTCATGCACTAACTTCCTGTGCGCTAAATTCTGTGTGCACCGTATTTTAATGAGGTCTTGCTGAGACCACCATATTTCACAGCCTGGATTATCTTGTCAGGTATACTAAAACGCCTCTCACTTTGCTTAAACTGCAAAGTGCGGCGTATATCTAGATCTTACTTCAATAAATGTTTATATGACATATACGCCAGGTGAACTGCCGACAATGGCATCGATCATAGCCAGTGTTTTCAAATGCCTAAGCATGGGCTGGATTGGACGCCGAATGGGAACGTTTTTACATCGTCGCCCGTAGGCTATTTGCATCCTGGCATGAAACCAATCTGCCGTTCGCCCATGCACAATACACGCCAAAAATGATAGGCATTCAATTTCAGATGTAAACTGGTACCGGATAATGGAACACAGGGATAACCTACTCGTCATATCAACACTAATCTTGTTCACAAACAGACAGTGTTCACATCACATTTCACCCCAGGATTCAACTGCGCACACCCCTCCGTTACAATAATCCCCCGCTAATCCGGAGCGGGAGTTTTGTCTGTCAGCATCCAGCTGCGTTGCTAGGCATCAGCAATCAGCTGGATGCAGGCACGAGCGAGGGGCACGGCCACCTCAGTTTCCATGCTAAAGAAATCCACGGCAGCGGCACCGCGAACGACGTGGGACGCGTCTCCCATGCTTCATAAAACTTACCTTCACAGTGCGGCATAATTTCCTACCCCATGCATTGCCTGAGGAGGGTGAATTTGGCCTCCTCTTCTCTGACCTTTGTTTTAAGCAAGATAGAGATGCGGTAAACCGCATGGCGTAGCCACATCCTCGAGTTTTTAGAGTTACTTGAAACATTTTATCTATCCCTTTTGATTGATCTTCCAGGTTAGGTCAAACAGATCAATGTCGGAATGCAGGCAGTCATTCGTCTTCGCCGTAGCTTCCGGAGACCCTGGTCAAAAACAAATGAGATTTCGCGCTGTAATATTGTTACCAGGCATACTGAAAACTTAGTCTAACACAGGTGACACGAGCAAAGGTCACAGTCACCGATCCTATCAAGGTCAAATACCTGGAAATGTGTAATGAGCTGTTGAAGATGACAACGTACGAAACCGATGGCACCCAGGGAAGGGTAAATATTCCAACAAAAGCAAACTATGTACTTTTCACCTACCATGGGATTTAAAAAAGAAGAAGTAACGTGAAACAAATTTAACTAGAAAAAGTGACTCAACCGTTTGAGAAAATTAATACCAGCTAATTTAATTAGGAGACTCGAATCACGTCAGAAATTAACTCAGTGTAAAAAGCGTCTTGGCTTAGCCATTTTTACTTCGTAACAGTCAGTGCATTAACCTCTAGAGTGTCTAGAATACATGTACCTACGAAATGTTTCAGGTCGAATCTCAGTGATCTGACCTGATAAGAACTGGAAATCTGGCATGTGTTAGATGACATAACAGTCAGTGCATTAACCTCTAGAGCGTCTAGAATACATGTACCAACGAAATGTTTCAGGTCGAATCTCAGTGATCTGACCTGATAAGAACTGGAAATCTGGCATGTGTTGGATGACATAATTTACCACCACATATATTTCTCGTTTTAGAATACATTGATTTGTAATAATGTCATGCGCAAAGGAACATTTTTATAGTTTCTATATTCTTCATTGGACCTCAGGTCCTCATCTGAGGACACACTTTGTATTTTGCTTTGCTCACTTGTCCATCCACCCATATTTCACTTCTGACTGCACCTTCCGTGGTTTCCTTATTAAACATGTTTCAATGCATTTTTAAAATCGCATTGAAACGAAATCGTGACCTAATATTGGCCCGCCATGGCTCTGGTATTCCATAGCAGTTCCGTTCTGGGCTCGTAAGACCCCAGAACTGAATTGCTTCACAGTGTGCACCAATGGCGTAGCGGAGGTCCGCCATGGCTCTGGTATCGTAGGATCCCGGAACGCAATTGCTTCACACTTCACACTTCTTCACACTTCTACACAAATAGCGCAGCGGAAGGTAAGCTAAGTCTCAAGACGATATCGTTAGCGGCTCAGAACTTCTCTTAGAAAAACACCAGGGGAGGGCATGGTGAACCCCCACAACTTCTCTTAGAAAAACACCAGGGGGAGGGCATGGTGAACCCCACAACTTCTCTTAGAAAAACACCAGGGGGAGGGCATGGTGAACCCCCACAACTTCTCTTAGAAAAACACCAGGGGGAGGGCATCGTGAACCCCCACACTGCTAAAGTTAAGCATTACGCCAATGGTGTTGCATAGAAAGATCCAACCTAAAGAACCTCTCGCGCCGGGTATCCAAAACCCATGGCAATGTCAACGGTGACTACATGTGACAGCCACGGTAAAGGCAAATGAACACATGGTGAGAAGTTCGAAACTGAAATTGTCGCTGGCGGTTCTAGGTCAAAATGTTTTCGCATAGCATATTCACGCTTGCAACATAGTGGTATGTGTGATCAGATATGGTCATCTGACATTCTTGTAGCTGATCGCGTTTACATCAACAAAACTTCTGTGTTGACAATATTTGACAACTTGTCTGTCTTCCCAACCTGGGCCTCGCTGGAAAACAAAAAGTACTATTGACGCGAATTTCCCAGTCAGAAAACTACGCATGTCACCGGCAGATATGATCTGAATTGTTTATGATCGGGACAGATTTTCATTTGCTATTGCTGCTTAATCTTTCCCCAATTGCATCGCACACGTTTTTTTCCCGTGCGACGTTCCGAAGAACTGCCGATGGAATGGCAGGTTGAAGTCAGAGTCATGGTGGCATTCATTTACAAAATGGAATCGATTCTCACACTGCGAAGCGCTCCGAAAAACATGGTGAATCCTGAATCCTGATGAGGCCTGGAATCCGAGCCTCTAAGTCGAAAATCAAACTTGAAACTTGACAGAAAGGCATGAACTATCCTGGCACTTTGCTTTGTGGCGTCAGAGATGACGCAGCAGCTCTGGTGGTGTTTGTTGTCACCATCACATCAGCATGCCACACGATGGTAGACGGTGTACTAAACAACATTCCTATCAAGCCGCTGCACCTCATACAGAAGTGCACAATAATAGTTATCGGACAAATCTACAACTGCCTCTCCCGTGGGTACAGATTCTAGAGAAGACTAAAATTTGGACTGTGGTGGTTCGCCACGTAATTACGTTTTGTAAGCCTCACGACTTCCTGCTCGAATTCAAAAGAAGTCGGCTTGCCATTGAACAGTATCGACGATGGTACAGCGATCTGTGCAAGGGCGGATACAGGGGATCAAATATGGTCATGACCTCCTCAAACGCCGAAAGGTGGGGTTCAATATGCCTTTCCTTCCCCAATAATTGTTTTCCTGTACAACCGCAAGTATCCAGTGAGACGTCCCTTGACATTGAAACCAGCGATACATCAGCATGCATCAACCTTGATATCAACGCCAACTTCCTTGCTTACCTACATTGTTTTTGCGTTCTCCCTGTATTTCCAAAGCATTGAAATTATTTCCTAAGCGTGATATTACTTCATATGAAAGTATGCTGCAATTGTCACAATAATGAAATACGACTTGTTGTCCACTGGTTTCTAATAATTCCCACACATTGCCCGTTATTTTGCCTGAGTGACGCGAGTGTTTCACGAGTAATGGAGTACCGGGTTAGGACTACTTGTTTCCGCCAGTCTTAACTTTATGAGCATGTGAAGGTATAATAACGTGTGAACCCCACAACGGAATGATGACCACGCACTATTTGATGTCCTAATTCCTGGCTGGATGGCTGGCTGGCTGGCTGGCTGGCTGGCTGGCTGGCTGGCTTCTCACCATGCTGGGCTTGGGAGAACCACTCGACAACGCGGTAGGATAGGACAGTTCAGAGCAGAGCGGAACGTTGGCGAATTTTTGGCGTTCATTTCTTGAATAGGGCTTCAAGGTTCTTGAAAAGGAAAAATTGGAAATTAGCATGCTGGTTGTCGACGCTGGCTTATGCATTACTGTTGGCTGATGCTTATGATACTTTCCTTCCAATACACCGAGGAAAATACAAATCACAAACCCACAAGCACATTGAGAATAGATAGGTAGCCATGCTACTGAATTGTGGATGTTTCATGCCATGGGCATCGAAAATACTTCTCTTGGCTACCAAAAACATGATACATGGGTCCAGAAACTTGAAATTCCATAGCACAGGAACATTGGGCTAATTTTGATGATATTTTTGTGCTCACTGGTCAGGAATGCCTTGTCTTATGTCAGTGGCTAGTCGACAGTAGGGCTTCCAAACCGACCGGCTGGGTCTGTCCGTATTGAAGCGTAGTACACATTCTCTGGCAGTTCTTTGCTAATCTGGACGGATGAAATATAGGCACTTTGATGCAATCACAGGCACGCAAAGTTACTGAGAAGAAGCAACGAATCCTGAATTGTCCAAAACATCGCAATTGTTCACTGGAATCGAAGTAAAAATGTATAATTGTGAGTGAATTTCTCGGTATGTCAAGAACAATAGACCTAAATTGAGGTCCCTTTAGCTTCTCTTCGGGAAGGAGGAGGGATTACTTAGCTGCGCGAGTTCGGTTCGTCAAAAGTTCCCCCCCCCCCCCAGGCCAACCGGCTGGATTCACCCTTGGATCTGTGCTCACGCACTGCTCTTGAAGGTAAATAAATCAAAATGGCGGCCAATTGCCGCAAGTCATCATTGTTCGAAATTCCACACACCCAATGCAATGCATTGGGATGCATATTGTGCAAGAAGAGATACAGATATTTCGAAAATAATGCTCAGCTGAAGTTCACTGCACAGTCAAGACCAATAAACTGTATTCTTTTGGAAACGGTTCTGACTGTTTTCTTAATTATATCGCTGAATGCCATGAAATGCAAGCAAAACCGTTGGCCGGATCGAGCTAAACATTCTACATGTTGATTCAGAATACCAGATAAGGCTATTGCAAAGCTTGAGCAAACAATCTGAAAGATGGGGCTGTCAATTTGTCATTTTAGCGTTCCATTTGTCGTGGAAGAGACCCCTTTGCTGCTACTGTTGGGAACAGAGTCCTGTCACCACATATATTAACATTCCATACATCCTACTCCTTTTTTTTCATATTTTTCAGCTAAACGGGAATGGACCAACAATTTCTACGTTCATTTTCCTGTTTCCTCTCCGTACAGAATCTTCGTGTTTATATTCTTCTTCTTTTTACAGCAACAGAGCTAAGAGTTGAAGTGTGCTGAGCTCCCTCTCTTTCCCAGATTGCAAATACAATAAGACGTGTTTGTTCGAAGTAGGCCCAGTCATCTCCTTGTAGTTGCAACCATTTTGACGGTCTTCAAAACACAGAATAAAATTATATGATGAGAAGTAAATGATTCAAATGTGACAGAGCCAGATATGTGAACACCAAACGTCTTTCAATGTTACTAATATTGAGCTTTCGACGTGTTGAGATGACAAAGGGAAACTGGAATTTCGAAGTTCTCGTCTTAGGTTGACTGTGGTTTCATGCTCCCATGAAGAATAATCTAGGACAAACAGCTTCAACTTCCGAATTATTAAAGCAATTACTAGCGTAGTAGCGTGAAACAAAACATATGAAAATTTCATTGAAAACAATTCCAGGACAAACACACTAATATTCGATGTCCCCTGATGCCAAGAAACTGTCCGATCATGAAGCGACTCATGTAAATCCCCTGGACCTGCCAACGTTGACTGGCCTCAGGTGCAGCCAGTATACTCCAACAGCCCGCCGAACAAACGTCTTATCATATATTTTCGATTCTGAGCGTATATAAACCAAACGCATATCAAGCGAAACAAACATGGCAAAACGCCATGCTTGCTGTATGTTTATTGCCATGTTTATTGCCATGTTGATGCAACTTTGCATTGCGTGTGCAGCTCAACTAAAGTCACATAAGATTCTCAATTTGTGTGCCCCGGCACTCGAGGCATAGCCTTGCTCTTCGTGCTACGCTGATGCTGACTTTGCCATGCACGGCTGACGATACCTTCTTCACCTGCTTTGTGATCTCCATCTTGATGTTTTGAATGACCTCTGATTTTTTTCTGGTATACCCGGTCTTATTGAAAACTCGACAAGAAGCAGCCAAACGGGCTTAATTCCGGTGCTCGAGCTGACCATGGATGGCCGGCGCATCGGCTGATGAAATGGCTCTCGAACTTGGCTGAAAAAAAACTCCAGCATTTATTTTGCACAATGACATGTCACGGCACGATTGTGTCATATGCATGTGCCACCATCCTGCTAAAACCGGAAGTCTCGAAGGTTACGCCATTTAGACTTTGCTCCTGCTGGAAAAATTGTCTGCAGCATGTTCCTGTACCGCTCCCCGGTGAAGGCTACCGGTCACCCACGTCTGGAGCATGTTCCTGTACCATTCCCCGGTGATGGCTACCGGTCGCCCAGCTCCAAAAAGATAGGGCCTATCAAGCCGTGGCACCAATGGCCGCCCAGACGGTACACTTCAGGGAGCTTAGCGGTTTTTCCATGACTATTTGTGGATTATTTGTGCTACATTGTCGGCAGTTTGGAAAAGTAACATGCCCAGAAAGAATGGCAATGGGTTTCATTCAGGCGAATGCAGTCTTACAAACGCGACAAATTCGGACTCTTGTTTGTTTGTGTGGAAGGATACCGGTCATGTGGTCAGATATCATTCATTACATCTGGTGCATTAATTTTTATATGCCGAAATGAACGTTTGATGCAGGCACGATTTCAGTTAAAATTTGGTCCCTGGTATTGTTTCCCATGCAAATTTCGTTCCCACAACTTCATTCCGTTACTTAGGATCAAACCAACTAATAGTAAACTGCTAAATCTTCTTACAGAAAAGCTTGATGAAAATGGTTACTTTTTGAGCTAGTTACCCTGCACCGTTTTGTAGATGAAAAATGTCGTAGAATTTTGTAGGAAGGTGCTTCGATGCAAATTTGCGCATGACATGTACGATTTGTAAATTTGCTAAGTCATTAATGTTTCGACTTTTAAGTTCCTTGGGTATTCGTGATTGGGATCCTTTAAACGTTCATAGTCAATCGCAAATGAACCACTTGAATTGGATGTATACATAGGGTACACGGTTGTCTTTTATCTTCACAATAAAACCTGTATATATAGCACGTTTTTACCACATTGATACTACTGTATCTAACTTGGGGAATTATTTATGCACCCACTACTCAGAAAATAATTCCCCTACAAAAACCTGCTACATATCTTATAGTGGGATTAGGGTACAGAAAATCGGTCGCATTAAAATGAAAGAAATAGGCATCCACTGATTCCCAATACTAATTTGTCATCATAACAAACTCGCCCAATGTCGGCGATATGATATGTCGGCAGAACCAGAGTGAGTTTCTGCCACTACAGTCCTCACAAATGTATCATATGTTCGATTAAAGCAATCAGGCATGCCTCAGTTAACACCGTTATAAAGTCACGTTCTTTCGGACGAGTGGATACCTCGGAACTGATCCTTGACCTTGGTGAGATCGACTGGGTTCAGGTCACTGGTCGCATCTCAGTACCTGACAAATGGGACACCATGCTGAGATTGCTGACACCTATTCTCGACGAGCACCTGCCACTCAGAAACATGAGAATTCGGAACCCAACAGCACCACATGTTAGCGAAGCTACCAAACAGCTCATGCATCGGCGAAATGTAGCTTTGCACTTGCAAGATAGAAGCACATACAAAGTACTTAACAGACAAGCTCGATCAGCTATTAGAGCTGACTGGTGGGACGAGATTAGCAGAAAGATAGCTCAGAAAGGCCCATTAGCTGCGTAGCGTGCTATCAAGCCCATTATCGACACCGAAAAAGGCTCTCATAGAGTTCAACCTCAGGTCCTACCTGAGCAGCTATATCAATACTGGGTTAGTGTCGGACCTAAGGTAGCAGCAGAGATCAAACGCCAGGCAAACATGCCTGAACACACACCTCCCAGTTGCCGGCTATCGCGCGTCTCTACCAGATCCTATACAGTATCACCCATATCCCTCGAACAGCTAGCCAAAATTGTCATGGACATGAAAAGCACAAGTGCTTGCGGACCCGACCGGATCTGTATTAAGGTTATCAAATTTCTGTTCTATTTTATCGGGGAAGTGCTGCTTGACATTATAAACACATGCCTGACTACAGCTGATATTCCCTCCACTTGGAAACAGTCAATAGTAACTCCCATTCACAAATCAGGAGATCCTTCGGGTCCCTCTCATTTTAGGCCCATCTCATTGGTTCCGGTTATCGCCAAAATCACAGAGAGGGTAGTGCAGAAGCAACTCCACGCCACTCTACGGAAACCGCTCTCATCTCAGTCACGGACAAAATACTAGCAGCAATGGACCGATCGGAAGTAGCTCTCCTTTGCATTCTGGACCTCAGTAAATGCTTCCACGTAATAGACCACACCAAACTGCTCACTAAACTAGAACTCCATGGAATCGATACTGACTGGTTTAGGGTTTATCTGGGAGGCTACACACAGGCTGTTAGCATCTCAGATCAACGCGGAAACAGGCATCTCTCCTCCGTTCTCCAAAACAACATAGGTGTTTTTCAAGGCTCATCACTAGGTCCACTCCTCTATTGCATCTTTTCGAACGACCTCAGTTTGCACGTCCCGGTAGCACACGTCACTCAGTTCGCAGACGACACCCAGGTCCTCATCTCCGGTCGCAAATCTGATCTCCCAAATCTGATAAGTCAGATGGAGACATGGCTGAATCAACTTTACGACTACTTCCTGGATAACGGTTTGAAGGTAAACCCGACCAAAACTCAGTTTCTCACGTTCGGATCACGTCAAAATCTTCGCAATATTACCCCGATACGAGTGTGCTTTAGGGACGCCGCGATAGATGAGAGTCACTCGTGTACGAACCTTTGGATGACATTTGATCGCCACATGTCGTGGGATTCCCATGTAGCTGTTTTGGTCCGCAAGTGCACTGGATTCCTTCTGGCCCTGGGCCATCTGCGTCACCATCTGCCAACCAGTATCCTCTTCACTATAGTCAATAGCCTAGTTATATCCAATATCCGCTACTGCATATCTGTTTACGGGAACGGGTCGGCAGCAAACATCCACAGACTAGACAAGATCATTAACTTCGCGACTAGAGTCGTGTCAGGTCTACAGAAATTTGATCATATTTCTGATGCCCGTAACGAGTTGTGTCTTCTCACCGCTGCGGTGATCTGCATCTATTTCACAGCCTTACTTTGCTCCACAAGATCATCCTGATGGGTGAGCCAACGCACATTGCCGGTCAAATCACTGCAAACTCTACCCTGCGAAACCATCATACACGTGCAGACGACCACCTGCACCTGCCAGCCATACACAGAGAGGCGGGCCGCAGGAGATTTCTCTACTCGTCTGTCTTCCACTATAACAAACTTCCTCCTGAAACAAAACATCGAGGCTGTCTAACTTCAAGAAACATGCATGCACTAGCTTATCTCCACGAGCAACACTAGTCACACCAAAAAAACTTATACAATGGATTTGTGTACACTATGAACTTGCCTTTAGGCCATCGCTTTCCTATCACTTCCATAAACCACTCGTTTATAGCTCGTGTTGCAAGCACGGTGTGTGTAGTGCAGATAGTGATATGGGTATTGTATTATGTTGGTGTATGAATGTTTGTTGCGCATCTGCTCCTACTATTGACCACAAATATATCCATTCTTGTTATATATCTGTGAATTATACCTAGACTGTCCATAACAGCCACTATACGTGGAGGGCATGTATCGTGAAATAAATAAATAAATAATAGGAATTAAATTCATATCTTGCTGCATAAAGGAAAAAGTAACCCAACCCGTTTACTAGTCCGGTCAGAACCTCACACCCGTCTCGGAGGGTCATTATATATCCCTTCTAACCTCCGAACTAAGCGTCGCACGAAAACGAAGTAGATGTCGTCGGGAAGCGTTCGACAAGTAGAGCCAGAAACCACACAAAAATTACACCTCGAAAGTGACGTCACTAGGAAGTTTATGTGGCCCCAACTGACGTCATGTCTGAGGCTCTGGGAATTTCATTTCGGGCAAGATTTTAAAAACAAAGCTCATTTGACATCAGAAAAAAGAAGGCGAAGTTGACCTTGGTCCCAAAATGTTTTCCCCTGAAAACAATAAAATGCTGATTTTTCAAATTAGATGAATTTTTAGTTTTCAATTCTTATGGACATTTTATTTTTCTGATGGATTGAACGCACCGAGAAACGTTGTTTTAAGTATGCTTAGCCTCATACAGGGAGCCTACTTTAGCCAGAATCTTCGACTTTAGCCTTATGGGAATATATGCAAAACAAATGTGATGAAAAACGCAAAGCATCAAAAATTCCGCTGATGCTTTTGTTGCGTCCCTAAAGATAAGTAATCGCTGTAAGTTTCATTCAAATATCTTTACCCGTTAAAGCGTGATGACTTGTTGAACATTTTGGAGGTGACCTCACTTCACCTTGACTAACTCGGTGACCGTGGGTGATCTGACCTTAAAATCTTCACATGACATGTCAAATTGAAGTGGAAAGGATATGCCAAATTTCGGCTCGTTGCCGCGTGCCGTTATTTTACCATGCGCGGAAAAAAACTTAGGTATGGGAGAGGGGAAAAAAAGACCCCGAGACGGTTCGGCTTAATCACCTAATAGAGTGGAATAGGATAAACACTTCAAACCATTTGCTTGATAATACTGACTTGATAACAGCACGGTTTGCAAGGAATGCGTACCAGCAAAACACGTTCCATATTTTGCGTTCAAACTACGCAATAACATAAAGGCCATTTCTGCTGTACATTTTCGGATCCCCATTTCCTCACCTAAGCGCTAAATAAGAGAATTCCTGGAGCGGATGTGAATATCGACCATCACTGGGATCAGTTTAATTGCGCACGATACCTATGGCTGTAGCAAAATTGGACTCAACAGCGTGGTTCGGGCTGAGTTGTGGACTAGATTTACTGCAGCAGGCTCTGCCTTGCTGCGGTTGGACCCAGGCCTTTCATCCCGGTCCCCTTCTGCAAATTCGGACCCTCCAGGCACTGCTGGAGGAGTTGGGTGCGCCGTATCCCTCTGGGGATCCGCCTGCGCAAGGGCGGCAGTCTCCCCTCTCGGTGCTGGATGGGCTGGCGGCAGTCTCCCCTCTCGGTGCTGGATGTCTGGCGGCAGTCTCCCCTCTCGGTGCTGGATGTCTGGCGGCAGTCTCCCCTCTCGGTGCTGGATGTCTGGCGGCAGTCTCCCCTCTCGGTGCTGGATGGGCTGGCGGCAGTCTCCCCTCTCGGTGCTGGATGTCTGGCGGCAGTCTCCCCTCTCGGTGCTGGATGTCTGGCGGCAGTCTCCCCTCTCGGTGCTGGATGTCTGGCGGCAGTCTCCCCTCTCGGTGCTGGATGTCTGGCGGCAGTCTCCCTCTCGGTGCTGGATGTCTGGCGGCAGTCTCCCTCTCGGTGCTGGATGTCTGGCGGCAGTCTGCCCTCTCGGTGCTGGATGTCTGGCGGCAGTCTCCCTCTCGGTGCTGGATGTCTGGCGGCAGTCTCCCCTCTCGGTACTGGATGTCTGGCGGCAGTCTGCCCTCTCGGTGCTGGATGTCTGGCGGCAGTCTCCCCTCTCGGTGCTGGATGTCTGGCGGCAGTCTCCCCTCTCGGTGCTGGATGTCTGGCGGCAGTCTCCCCTCTCGGTGCTGGATGTCTGGCGGCAGTCTCCCCTCTCGGTGCTGGATGTCTGGCGGCAGTCTCCCCTCTCGGTGCTGGATGGGCTGGCATCCGAACCCGACTCGTTCAGTACTGGACACGGACTTGCCCGGGGTTGCAGGAACTCGGGCGCCGCAAGACAACGCTTTTGTTCTAAATCTGATTTGAAGTGGAGGTGCTGGAGCATGTCGCATTCCACTCCATCGGGCAGCAGGGCATTTCTGGATGCGCCAGTGGAGCGTGATCCCCGACCGGGGCCTTTCCTGCTCTCGGACCAGCAATGTGAGCAAGCATGTGTGGAGGCTGGGCTAGTGAGGGAGCTGGAGGCCATGTGTGGCAGCTGGACTGGCGGGGGAACCTCCATGTGTGGAGGCTGGATATCTGCTGCTCGGTCCCGGCCGCTGTAGCAGTGGATCGCCGGTCGAGGCCCCGTATGGAGGCTGAGTGTCTGTATGTCGAGGCCCTGTATGAAGGCTAGGTGTCGGTACTTCGAGGCCCTGTATGGAGGCTGAGTGTCTGCATATTGGGGCCCTGTATGGAGGCTGGGTATCTGTATGTCGAGGCACTCTGTGGAGGTTGGGGTCTGTATGCCGGGGCCCTGTGTGGAGGCTGGGTATCTGCATGTCTGGGCCCTGTGTGGAGGCTGGGGTCTGTATGCCGGGGCCCTGTGTGGAGGCTGGGTATCTGCATGTCGGGGCCCTGTGTGGAGGCTGGGTATCTGCATGTCGGGGCCCTGTGTGGAGGATGGGTATCTGCATGTCTGGGCCCTGTGTGGAGGATGGGTATCTGCATGTCGGGGCCCTGTGTGGAGGCTGGGTATCTGCATGTCTGGGCCCTGTGTGGAGGCTGGGTATCTGCATGTCGGGGCCCTGTGTGGAGGCTGGGTATCTGCATGTCGGGGCCCTGTGTGGAGGCTGGGTATCTGCATGTCGGGGCCCTGTGTGGAGGCTGGGTATCTGCATGTCTGGGCCCTGTGTGGAGGCTGGGTATCTGCATGTCGGGGCCCTGTGTGGAGGCTGGGTATCTGCATGTCGGGGCCCTGTGTGGAGGCTGGGTATCTGCATGTCGGGGCCCTGTGTGGAGGCTGGGTATCTGCATGTCGGGGCCCTGTGTGGAGGCTGGGTATCTGCATGTCTGGGCCCTGTGTGGATGATGGGTATCTGCATGTCGGGGCCCTGTGTGGAGGCTGGGTGTCTGCTGCTCGATCCCGGTCGCTGTAACACTGCATCGCCGGCCGAAGCACGCGCCGGCTGTGCCCGGGGAAGAGGTAGCGGCCAGAAATAGTTGCCGGGACGGCCGCATCGACCGGCGCAACCTGTCGTTCCGAGTCGTCCGACCGATCTGGATCACCCGGCACCCACCCACCCAATACACCATCCGATATCCACCCACACACCACCCGGTGCTAAACCATCCGATATCCACCCAATGCACTACCCGATGCTAAACCATCCGATATCCACCCACACACTACCCGATGCTAAACCATCCGATATCCACCCAGCACACTACGCGATGCTAAACAATCTGATATCCACCCGCACACCACCCGATGCTAAGCTATTTGATATTCACCCACACACCACCCGATGCTTAACCATCCGATATCCACCCACCCACTACCCGATGCTAAACTATCCGACATCCATCCAACACACTACCCGATGCTAAACCATCTGATATCCACCCGCACACCACCCGATGCTAAACCATTCGATATCCACTCAACACACTACCTCATGCTAAATCATTCGATATCCACCCAACACGCAATCTGATGCTAAACCATCCGATATCCACCCACACACTACCCGATGCTAAACCATCCGATATCCACACCAACACACTACCTGATACTAAACCATCCGATATCCACCCACACACTGCCAGATGCTAAACCATCCGATATCCACCCAACACACGACCCGATGCTAAACCACCCGATATCCACCCACATACTACCCAATACTAAACCATCCGATGTCCACCCAACATACTACCTGATGCTAAACCATCCGATATCTACCGAACACACTGACCGATGCTACATCATTTGATATCCACCCACACACTACCGGATTCTAAACCATTCGATATCCATCCACACACTACCCGATGCTAAATCATCCGATATCCACCCAACACACTACCCGATGCCAAACCATCCGATATCCACCCAACACACTACCCGATGTCTGAGTAGCAAACCAATGGAGTACCTGAGTGACAAACCAGCGGAGTACCTGAGTAACAAACCAGCGGAGTACCTGAGTATTAACCATGGGATATCCGCTCTTTGAGCCGCCCCATATCGGCCGACCAACTCAGTGCTGTAGTTGCAGTTGATGTGACATGGATAATAAAGGCATTTTCTGGCGTACATGACAACTGTTGTAATCAATGGTGCTAAGCAATGAAAACATAAACAACCGTGGTGAAAATTAAATCAAAGCATATGAAACGAAACATTTCAATCCATTTGCAGATATTGATCCCGTTAATATTGACAGATATTGACCCAATCTCTATCTTACTCTCAGTTTAAAAAAAAAATAATCAGTCGATGATATTTTCATAAATTATGTGATGTACAAACTGGAAAGAAGACCATTGCCAATATGATGCATTGAAATGATGGTTCCATTGCTAATGGATTGGCTTAGCTTGTATATTCTGGAAGGTGAATAATTTTCACTGGGGCTTTGTAAGTGTTTCAGAAACTTGGTTTTAGAGGAGCATTGAACGGACAATAAACATTGATGACCCATGTGAACATTTTTTTTTTTGAAAGCCGCATCGTGAAATCAAAAGGTGGCTGAACAATATATGCCCTGAATCAGCAGATGCCCAAAGGAATGGCCCCATATCAGTATAAGACATAAGGTGGCATGGTCTTACAGATCAAGGCCGAACATAAGTACACAGCTCGTATGCACCAAATTTGTTGCCGAACCACGACTGCTATCATTTTTTAATTAATCGGAAGAATGCCTAACCAGAATTAGACGACTAAAATTTTATCTATGCATAACAGGATCTACTACAATTTGAATATTTTATGGTGAAATCTAATACTCAAACGGAGTGGCCAAAAATGACGTCCTCTCATGGGGTTTTCTTTGCTTATTATATTCAGCAAGGGTGAACACACTCAGTTTCATTAATTGCCATTTTTTTTCGTCCATGACATCAGAAAACTTTTCTTCCGGTGTCTTAAAGCGGTCTGAGTTTATTCCTATTACTCTTCAGGGTACATTTCATTGAGCATAAAAATAGAATCTCAACGCAATCAGCACTTAGACATAACCTATCTTGATGTTTGCAGAATTCATCAAATCAACCTACATTTTCTAACTAGCTTACAAAATGTTCATTTACAAGCAAGTACACAAATAGCTTCTTTGCGCATATTCACCGCCTACGATGAGGGAAATACAAAAACTTATCGAAAAAACATCACCAGAAGAGATACTCTCAGACAATGGGTAATATTAGCGAAGAGATACTCTTAGACAATGGGTAATATTGGCATCTTCGGCATCCTTCCACCAGAAGAGATACTCTCAGACAATGGGTAATATTGGCATCTTCGGCATCCTTTCACCAGAAGAGATACTCTCAGACAATGGGTAATATTGGCATCTTCGGCACCCTTTCACCAGAAGAGATACTCTCAGACAATGGGTAATATTGGCATCTTCGGCATCCTTTCACCAGAAGAGATACTCTCAGACAATGGGTAATATTGGGATCTTCGGCATCCTTGAATCGTAGACTGATGCTACTTGATTTAACACAAAAATATCTCGCCCGACAAAATATGTCAATTTATATTCCGTACAGAAACATCCTAAGTAGCATTCTTGAAGATGCATGAAGATATATTATCAGGGTACACTTCAACGGCACCAAAGCTATTAAAAAACTTGGGCACAATTCAGTGATTAATTATGGGAAAACATGGACATGGGCCAACTCCAAAGAAGTTGCTTTTAATTGTTGATATGCAAGTTCCTCTCGGTGAAGTAGACATTTCCTAGTAATAAAATGATATTTCTCGCTGAAGCTGGTCCCAGACTGAAGGGTGCAGTATCAGATGACGCTACAGATTATTCAGAATATTTCAGCGACATGCATTCAAATCTAATGAGTGCTTCCATCACCGGAGCAAGCATTGAACCCATGATGAAAAATCTGTAAAATATTGACGCATGGGTCAATGCCATTAATTCATAAATATCCGAGGAGACTTGTCAGTGCAGTTTGACCCACTTACCATTCTTCTTCCCTCTTTATATTGCAGGGAATCTATTTCTAGGACCATTGGAAAGTGCAGTAATAAAGCCAATCTTCAAATATGGCAACACAAAGTGATTAACATACAATCGAACAAGAAGTATACACCCATACCTGTCCAACATTCTAGAAAACAACTACTTACGATCAGCTTCTAGATCATTTCACTGCTAATTAGTTACTTATTGATATGAAATGAACTGAGAATACGCCAGGCTCTTTCCTCTTTCAAATCAAATCATCTGAAGGGCACCACTGAGCAGCATGCACTTCACCAAATGCTCTTGCCAGAACTGTGTCACAATTTGAAGCAAGCAGCATCTATTATAGGACTCGCCAGCTTCCCAACGCCAAGTCCCCTCATAATAGAGTGGCTTTCTCCGCTCGACTATTTTGCTTCAGGCCGATATTGGCTTCCTCGCGGTTGGCGACAGACGGTGTCAGATGGTGTCAGTTGGTGTTAGATGGTGTCTGGCTGACAGATGGTGTCTGGCTGACAGATGGTGTCTGGCTGACAGATGGTGTCTGGCTGACAGATGGTGTCTGGCTGACAGATGGTGTCTGGATGACAGATGGTGTCTGGCTGCTCTTTGGACTGGTCTGATAGCCGTGTCTGGGTGTGCTCCTTGGGCCGTCTGATAGCCGTGTCTATCTGGGGGTGCTCCCTGGGCTGGTCTGATAGCCGTGTCTCGATGTGCTCCCTGGACTGGTCTGATAGCCGTGCCTGGGTGTGCGCCCCTGGACTGGTCTGATAGCCGTGTCTGGATGTGTCCCCTGGACTGGTCTAATAGCCGTGTCTGGATGTGTTCCCTGGACTGGTCTGATAGCCGTGTCTGGGTGTGCTCCCTGGACTGGTCTGATAGCCGTGTCTGGATGTGCCCCCTGGACTGGTCTGATAGCCGTGTCTGGGTGTGCTCCCTGGACTGGTCTGGTAGCCGTGTCTGGATGTACTCCCTGGACTGGTCTGATAGCCGTGTCTGGGTGTGCTCCCTGAGCTGGTCTGGTAGCCGTGTCTGGATGTACCCCCTGGACTGGTCTGATAGCCGTGTCTGGGTGTGCTCCCTGGACTGGTCTGGTAGCCGTGTCTGGATGTACTCCCTGGACTGGTCTGATAGCCGTGTCTGGGTGTGCTCCCTGAGCTGGTCTGGTAGCCGTGTCTGGATGTACCCCCTGGACTGGTCTGATAGCCGTGTCTGGGTGTGTTCCCTGGACTGGTCTGATAGCCAGCTAACTGTCGTCATCAGCCTCACGCCCATTGATGATACATACCAATCGGCGTGAGGCTGTGATACACCATTGGGAGGGCAATAACTCTGTCCACATGATGTTATGCTCACATGACCTTATGTCCACTACATAATCTTTCTCTATCCATGTCCACATGGTCTTATGTCTATATAATCTTACTCTCTCTATGTCCACATGCTCTAATGTCCACACGATCTTACTCTCTCTATGTCCACATGATCTTACTCTCTCTCTATCCACATGATCTTATGTCCACATGATATTATTCTCTCTATGTCCACATGATCTTGCTATGGAGTTATAAAGGAATGCTCTGATGAGTTTGCTGACAATGGAGCGGGATTTTCGACATTTCTTTCTCCAATGTATTTCTTTTTCATAAAAGGAAGAAAGTAAGTATTGTACCAGTGACAGTCGTATACAAATGTTTAAAAGGGAATCGTGAGAACTATCGACCAGATTGATTGCTTACTCTCTGAAGAGAAGTTATTGAAAAAGTTTTGTCTCCAGATGCATGACACGTTTACACACATATTTCGCCACGTCAGCACGTCTCCGTTACGCTTTGGCCTTGCAACCAGAAGAGCAAGAAGTTGCCAAACTGTCACCAACTCTGAGGAAACGTACCGTCATATCTATGGCACCACATCTGTTGACACCACATGAGGGGTGCCAACAGGCTCGCACGTGAACCAGCTATCAGCTCGCACCGTGAAGTCTTGCACCTGTGTTTGCGATTCACGTGAACGGATATCAGGAGTGTACGGGCATTGACACTGTTGCCAAACGTGATCTGGTGGTTTCTTATTGCTTTAAGAACAGTTTGTGACTTAAGACTGTCACAGGCATCACACCAAGCATCCCCAACCTTTCCAATTCCTTCCTATGGACGACTAGAACGACGCTGTAGCACAGTTGGCGATTGCTTTGCTGCTGGGCGCAATGGTGCCAAACTGACCATTATCGATTTGGTAGAGAAGTAGAAGTGTGGTAGGAGACGAGACGAACATGCATTCGTTTTATGTAACCTAATATTTTGCTTCTGACCTATGTTATGCCATTCGCTCTGTCACTTACCCTGGATGGTGAGTTGACGAGCTTGTGCTTCTCTGGTTGCACTACAAACACGACTTCACGTTTAGCTTGAGCATGGTCGGCTATCTCCGAAAGTTCGTAACTTGACGCAGTTCACACCGATTTCTCCAGGGCTTGTCAGAGAAAACATCCCCACATGTTACTTCCTTTCTCATGCTCACACTTTTACAGGTGTTTGAAAATAAAGGTCAGACACGCCTTGGCTTAAGTCATCTTTGGAAAGGAGGAAGTGTCTCGGCATGGATTCCAGTCAGATTGAGACCATCAGAAAACGCCGTTCCCTAAAATTTGTTGTCGATGTTATATTGATATATATATATATATATATATACATATATATAATATATATATATATATATATATATATATATATATATATATATATATTATATATATACATATATATATATATATATATATATATATATATATATATATATATATATATATATATATATATATATATATATACATATATATATATATATATATATATATATATATATATATATATATATATATATATATATATATATATATATATATATATATATATATATATATATATATATATATATATATATATATATATATATATATATATATATATATATATATATATATATATATCATTGATGTATTGTTGGTAAATTACCACCAACTGTTTTGCATTTCGAGGCGATCTGCAGGTGTATCGAAAAGCTTGCAGCGAAAGCGACATCATTGCACTACACGCAAATGTTAATTTAGTCGTCCAATGATGGGGTGATTGGAAATATAAATTAACGTACCGAAATGCAATTTCATTAGTCTAACCTTAAGACATGGTCCGGTTCATATCAGTTAAATAATGTACGGAGCCGTTTTGGAACATGTCACGACTCTTCGCTACCCTGGATGTAACTATTGACCACACACTTACATTTTCAGATCATACGGCATCCAAACGCAATACTGCCCTTGGCCCTCCGATTTACACGTTTCACTCGAACTAGGCATGAGCTGCCTGTCGAACTAGGCATGAGCTGAACAAAAAAGCGGGTCTGGGAGCATATAATGGAAGTATTCGTTCCATATCAGAGCACTGCTTTTCTGTTTGGTCAGGCTCAGCACAATGCCATTTGGAGAGGTCAGATGCCGAAGTACGCCAGTTCCTCATGTGGCGAGCAGGGGACAAAACACACTCGGTCTCTTGAATACCAGCAACTCATCAGACTTTACAATGTGCGATCATTACGTGCTCCACAGGTGCGCTCGGACATCCTGCCTGTTTACCAGATGTTCCGCCTGGTTACCAAATGTTCCGGCCAAAGATAGCTGCGCTAGTAGTTCGCAGCACATTGCTTTAAATGTAGCACATCGGAACACTAAGGGAGACCCTGCCTGTTTCAAATTCCGTTCAGAAGAGTGAATAGTCTGTGGCGAACAGGCTTTTATGCCAGTGGCGCGTGCAAGTCGTTTGTTGCGCTTGGACCTGGACTTGACATGTTGAGTGGCAGTTTGTGTGAAGTGAACGGGCAGGTTATGGTGTTTGCCGAATCTAGTGCTTGCTATGTCATCGCATTTATGGCATTGTCACTGCATTACATGACTTATCGGTATTGTATGGTATACCGCAATGCGATTCAACTTGTGTTTTACGTTGCTGTAGCACTTGACATCACCTGTCACCTTGGGCTTTCCTGCATGTTGGCGATTCAGTGGTATTGAACAGTAATCCACCAACGGCAACGGGTCATAGTAGCTACGCTACCATTGGGCGGGAGGTGGTCATGCCACCATTGGGCGGGAGGTGGTCATGCCACCATGGGGCGGGAGGTGGTCATGCCACCATGGGGCGGGGGGTGGTCATGCCACCATGGGGCGGGGGGTGGTCATGCCACCATGGGACGGGAGGTGGTCATACCACCATTGGGCGGGAGGTGGTCATGCCACCATTGGGCGGGAGGTGGTCATGCCACCATTGGGCGGGAGGTGGTCATGCCACCATGGGGCGGGAGGTGGTCATGCCACCATGGGGCGGGAGGTGGTCATGCCACCATGGGGCGGGAGGTGGTCATGCCACCATGGGGCGGGGGGTGGTCATGCCACCATGGGACGGGAGGTGGTCATACCACCATTGGGCGGAAGGTGGTCATGCCACCATTGGGCGGGAGGTTGTCATGCCACCATGGGGCGGGAGGTGGTCATGCCACCATTGGGCGGGAGGTGGTCATGCCACCATGGGGCGGGAGGTGGTCATACCACCATTGGGCGGGGGGTTGTCATGCTACCATTGGGCGGGGGGTGGTCATGCTACCATTGGGCGGGAGGTGGTGATACCACCATTGGGGCGGGAGGTGGTGATACCACCATTTGTCGGGAGGTGGTGATGCCACCATGGGGCGGGGGTGGTGATACCACCATTGGGCGGGAGGTGGTGATGCCACCATGGGACGGGAGGTGGTGATACCACCATTGGGATGGAGGTGGTCATGCCACCATGGGGCGGGAGGTGGTGATACCACCATGGGGCGGGAGGTGGTGATACCACCATTGGGCGGGAGGTGGTGATACCACCATTGGGCGGGAGGTGATCATACCACCATTGGGCGGGAGGTGGTCATGCCACCGTGGGGCTGGAGGTGGTGATACCATCATTGGGCGGGAGGTGGTGATACCACCAATGTGCGAGAGGTGGTCATAGCACCATTGGGCGGGAGGTGGTGATACCACCATTGGGAGGGAGGTGACCATACCACCATTGGGCGGGAGGTGGTCATGCCACCATTGGACAGGAAGTGGTGATACCACCAATGTGCGCGAGGTGGTCATTCCACCATTGGGCGGGAGGTGGTGATACCACCATTGGGCGGGAGGTGATCATACCACCATTGGGCGGGAGGTGGTCATGCCACCATAGGGCAGAAAGTGGTGATACCACCAATGTGCGCGAGGTGGTCATATCACCATTTGGCGGGAGGTGGTGATACCACCATTGGGCGGGTGGTATCACCACCCGCCCAAAACTTAGATCGGTGCCTCTTATCTGAACCAAAACCAGCTTGACATAAAATGGTCTGGAAAAGGTCACGTCACACGCCAAGTTCACGTGCTCCTACGTATGACCTCTTGTCAAAACGTAATCATCTCTGATTGCTATTTGTGACAGGCGATAACCAATTATAGGTGAATTAACAAAGTTTCTCACCCAGGATTTGTGGTGGAAGAGATCTGTGATTACGTCGAATGAGCTTAGTGGTTGAGTGCAAATAAGCTACATGTATTTACATTGGCGTACGTTGAATTCAAACAGCACTCCCACCCAAGCCTGGGTGCACAAGCATGTTGTAGCTCCGACCTAATAACTGAACCAGGAGCGAATCCGATTCAGAGCATCGAAACGGAAAACATGGTCTCCATGATGACGCCATGCCTTGTGACCTAGGATGAAATCTGAGAATATGCTTCACATGATGTAAAATTGATGGTCGGAATGGTACTGAATATTTGAAGGCGCTGTACCGCTTAGTACTTGAGTCATCTAGAAAAAAATAGCCCAGGGTGTTAAAGCTTTCCCCCCAGCAATCAGTGCTGGTTTAATCCAAGAGCCAACCAGAGCCTATCGCGAGACCAGAGCCTATCGCGGACGCCAACATTTGTGGCACCAAATGTATTCCAAGCCTTCAAGTCGAGAAGGCGAGACGTGTCTGGGAGGCTTAGAATTGTTACTTACCATTGTCAGGTATTTCATTGCAATGCAACAGCAATTGTTACCCCTAAAATAACTCCAAGCTACTCTGTAGGGTATTGAAGCAGACCTTATTATCGATGAATAATATAATTTAATCTGACATGCAAAATTATAAATGCAAGTGATGAAATGGTATCTGGTTAAGTATACCGATATGAATATCGGTAAGATCTCAATATATTACGGTTAAAGTTGTCTTAACTTCCGGCAATTCATGAGCGCATACTGTGTCAAACAATATATAGAGGTCCAGCATATTACAATGACTGAGCCAGGGCAGGTGAAATTCAGCTCATGGCCTCATCGTAATTCAGCTATTATGTTTACATTTAATGTGACCTGACGAAGCGATACAAGGTGCAGTCAAAAGTGAAAGCAAGAAAGAAAGAAACAAGGAAAATAAAATGCACAACCAAAGAAGGTGATCATCAGGCCACCACGATAGGAGGAAATTTACACCGGAAAAGTTTTTTGGGGGCATGGGAGGCGGGGGCATGGGAATGGGGCTCTGCATGCGTACAATGATGAATTGGGTCCTTTAATGATGCTCCAGGTTCCAAGCCAGAATTAGGCAACGTCACGTCAATGTGATCTGAGACGTCCCATGCGCACATGCATTGCACGCGCTCTGGAGGTGATTCGGACTATTCAGACGTAAAAAGGCCACACTAGGGTAACTTGGCACATCAATTTCACTTCCGATGTCATTGGAGTCACGGAAGTTGAATAAACAAAGTTTGGATAGGGCATTTTGCATTCAATGGATATTTTTCTCTCAATTCTCTAAGAATGACAATACAAAATGTTTCTGCGTTGGTGTCAGTTAACATCATTTCTCCCGATCACAATCTGCTTCTAAGTCCATCGGCTTTAACAGCGCATCACATATCTTTTGGTATTTAATCTAGATCTGATCTGTGACCTTCACTTGACCTTGACGTTTATACGTGCCACGGCTTCAACAGAAGTCTTCAGTTTGCATACCATTGCTATTGGAGCATGAAATTGCATTTGTTCCACGACCGGAGTCCGACAACTACGGCGAAGACCGGATGACTAACGGCACCCCAACATTGACCTATTTGACCTGACTTGGAAGATTAACCAAAGGAAATACACAAACACGTTCCAGACAACCTTAAAGGTTTAGTGATGGCGCTATATCATGCCGATGACTGTCATGCCATCATGTCATGTCAGCATGTTATCACCGTCATCATGTCATCATGACATATCTCTCTATCTAGCATAGAACAGAAGTTAGTGAATAAGGAGTCGGCTAAAAAATAATGATGAACTGAAAGGCTAACGTATGAAATAGGCATTCGATAAAGAACCGAATTAAAATGTTGACATCTGGAACCAATTCGAACCGAACAACCAATCCGAATCAGCAGCCTACTTAAAAGGCACATAAATTTGGAGAAAAAAACGCATGCTTTAGCTACCAAACAACCAATTAATTTTCTTGGTATGATGGGTTGGTCTGCTGCTGTGCTTAAATTGGGAAAGGAACGCTAAGCGTATTTCACCCGCACTGAGGAGCAAGTAGAAAGGTTTTGTTGATAATTTGAAAGTGCGGATAAAAGTGAAAACAGCATTTTGATCTAAACTGCTGCCAAATTTTTTATTGGCGTTGAAAATTGCTTCCGACAAGAGTCTAATACGTACTGATCAGATTTATATTGATGGCAAATCGCAACTGTGACTCGTAAAACATTTTAAACTTCTTTAGGTTGAAATAACCTACTACTTGGCTATCCAGTAGGTGCACTGGCCATCATACAGTGATAAAGCACCAATTAGTATTTTGATTGCACAGCATATCCATCACTGAGCTCAAAGCCGGTGCAGCTTGGAATCGTGCTGACTGCCCTGTGCAAGACCGCTACAGCGAGCGCCCTGATGACGTGCCACCTCAGCTATTTGATTCCCACCACTGCCGCGTGAACATGGGACTAATGCGTCTGTGCACGGGAGTCGCGCCGCACGCCGTTCCGTTGATGAGGCTGATGAGGATGTCGGGCGGTCCGCCGACACGCTGAGAGGCAATCAGCTGTCGCGCGCGGCTGGAAACAGCCGGCGCAGCCGCCGCCGCCGCCGCGCCGGCCGTCCGTACACAGAAGCCACGCCGGGCCCGGCTCGGCTCCCAGCATCCAGCCACGCTATCGACCGCCGCCGCCGCCGAGAAGCATTGATCCGTCGCCATGGCAACGCCAGATTGGCGGCGGCGAGAGAGCGGCGGCTGCAGCCTCCGGCGTCCTGCCAGCCGGCTCGCGCGTGCCCCGCCCGCTCGGCCGCAGCCGGCGACGCTGCCGCAAATGTATTATGAAATCCGGATTTAATTTAGCCACTGAATGTGGCATGATTGGCGCGCTGCGGCAGCACCGGCATTCGTTATCGCTCGGAAAACAGGCTGCGGTTCAGTCCGGGAGATGGTACTGGACGGTGCTCGGGACGCCGCCAGGACGTGTTGTTGGTGGCGAGTGGTTTCAGCACGGCTGCTGTGCCATGTGTCCAGTCAAACACAGCTCGGCGATGACGCGCAGCGCGACTAACGCGCGCACTTCACGAGTAGATATTGTGGTGGGAGGTGAAAGACTGATGGTGCCGCGTACGTAGCCTACGTAGTGGTACACGTCGTCATACATAGACGTAGTCTGTTCGTCCATGTACTCTTGCTTAGGGAGTCTATTCCTGGTATAATAGTGAATTCAATGTCCTGGAGATAGTAGATACAACAAATTAACTTTCGGTGTGGAGCTTATCAAAGTGGGAGCAAATATTTATATAACAGAAAAGGCAACGTCTGATAGTCCACTAACTACAGTCCACGGGGGAAATCTTTGCATGGGGATGACTACTCTCGCTAGGAGGGTAAATGCGAATAGCTCACTACACCGCAATTACTCTCCTCTTTGTATTGGAATAAACATGCCGTCAGGAAGAGAGCATACACATAGAGTTACCTGTCTGATATTGTGCTTATCGGAGTGACCTTATGTTTGGAATGAAAGCTAGACTATTGTCCGAATATTAAGAATGATCAGAATGACCTTACTGCATACATGAGAGGTATTAACACCGAATAACTTGGTGAGTTAGAGTAAACGCATGGAGTAAGTCCCGACGAGGTAGTAAAACGTCAAGTGATTCACTAAACCGGTTACGCGAGTAAGCCCTTTGTACGGGTGTAACTTGGCGATCAGTACAGATATACCATCCTCTGAATAGCATTGACATTGAGTGCCAAAAAATACGTACAAGTTACACTGGAGTTATATTCAGAGTATGCTGCAGCATATGGCCGTCAGTTTCAAGCAAACGTGACACCTGCTGCTTGGAATTTCCACGGGGAGAGGTCGGACCAACTGATCCGTGCTATTCGAAGGCGACAAACTGCCCAATGCCGGCGAGTGTTAACGACCTTGCATGTCAAGGGGTTTGTGATAGGTTCTTATGCGCATAAAGAAATAAACGCGAATTTCCTTGAGACTGTCTTTAAAAAGTATGTGTGTAGAGTGTAAAATTGCAACATAAGTCAATAATCGTGTGCAACTTTAAAAATGTTAATGATCAAGGTGTGGTAAAGGTGAATTACTCACATCCTAGGTATATTTGATTACTCAAACATCCACTTCCAGAGGACATTGTGTCACTAATACTGATATGTGCATCGCCGTTTTAGGAAACACTGGTCTGACGTGCCCTCAAGAATGAAGTCATATCGAAGTGACACCACATCATACACACTTTTTTCGTTCCCGTAAAACGTGCACCAAAGGTACATAATCACGATTCGAAATGTCAAGTGAATCGCTCATAAACGATTTGGCACCCATGGTTAACAATTTACTGGGTGGGGGGGGGGGGGGGGGGGGGCATTATCGAATGACTGGATATATCGCAATGATAATTAATATTCCAATGGGTTTAATATTTAAGTGTTGTTCCTCGGCAACGATTTTGTAAACAGAATATTCAGGTAAAAGTAAGCAACGAGCTTACAAAGGTTAATCTGCAGAATTTTGTTTCCAACGGAATTAATACACCTTGGCATATTTTACGCTACCAAGATATACTTTTGCGTGCCCTCGACTAAGCACTCTGAAAGAGAGAAAATGTAAACATTAATAATGCATGCAAGTGAACTACCAAAGACTGGTTTCAAGCTCAATGGCGTCTGAGCCACTCTTCGTGGTGGCTCAGAAACACCCAAAGCGGTCCTAGAGCTTCTTAAACATAACAACCTGTTCAGACTTCCATCGCCCGTAGCTCGCTTGGGAAACAAGGTGTGACCTCCAGCATAGACAAAGCCAGTTTGCTGGGAAACTGTTCCGCATCAAAATGTCCAACTCCTTCTGATCAATCGCGCCCCCTCTCGGTCTGTGGTGGCTTCGATTTATGCTTCTTCAGCTACTACTCAAAATCCTGTGCTCGGTTTGTTGTACTGCTATTCTTGCTGGATAAATCAAAGTCCTGCAGCTTGAAAAAAAAACTCGGCGGAGTAATATTGCGAAAGTGCACAGATATTTCAACAGTCCTCACTTCATGCTATAACAGGAATCATTGCTTGCTTTTTTTTTTCACAACAATGCGCATACCGGTCATCCAATGCATTCTACTGGCAAGCTGGGCTCGCACCAGGAAAACAATCCGGCTGACAACAGTCTTAATGGACTGAATATAGACATCAAATTGGTCACAAAATCTAGCAGTCCATCACGAAAAGGCAACAATGCAACTACGTGGGTCATTTCAGCCATTCCTGCACGACAAAACCTGCCTCAATAATCCTCTTCAGAGCAATATATCTTTGTGATCATCAGTATTTTGTCGTTAACTGAACCTGGTATTTCTTTATGACCCTGGAAAATATAGTAATTGAGTACAATTAGATAAATCGCTTTGGCCCATTCTTATGATCCACTATCGAAAAGTTTGCATCCCAATACAATTTATAATTACACAATAATGCATTATTCCTTGCCAATGTGGGTCAAAGCGTCGCATCTGATTTTATGTTCAGTCATAGAACTTAGGCAAGTCTACTTCTCCTCCAAATTACGTACATGAAGATACAAAAAATTATGGCATGTCTTGGCCTTATGTAAAACTTTTATACGGTTGTACCACTCTTTATGCTTTATTTTGAGCATTGATCACTGCCGATCATTGAATATTTGACCACTAAACTTGGCTTAAGTTCACTTTTATTTTGATCACCTACCTTGAGGTCAGCCACCGTTTTTTGTACCGATAGTTCACTAATATCCTGTTGGATTTCAAAGGAGATTAGTATTCATTTGATTTACATCTTGTTAGTGCGTCGACAGTGTATTGGTCAGTATCTCCCTGGTAATGGAGGGTTCGAAGCTCGCCGACTGCACGAACATCGGACTTCCGGCGACGCCAGGTGTGAGGCATGCTGACTACGCTACTTGACAAACCAGTTGAGCGTGTCGCAAAGCAACCTCAGGCCATTATGCCTTGAACAATGTTGCAAGGACACATCATTTTGCAGTGGGGGCACAATATATGTTCAGGCGATACGTCTCCATGTGTCCATAAGGTTTGTGATTAGGGATCCTTCAAAGTACTTTGTCCTATTTATTTCACTTGAACATTCCTATGGTGCATTTTTACTCATCTTCTCATACTACATCGATCAACGCATCTTGCAAATCCATGAAAGGCAATGCACCACTTCTTATTAAATCTAACCCTGCTCCGACTTCTAATAGTAATCGTTTCTTCAATTTTAATTTCATACAGGAGTCGAGTGTTCAAAATTGCAACACTAAGATACGAACCGGCACGTATAATGCGCTTTCCTACGATGACAACATGAAGGCATCATGTCTTCATGCTCGTCTTCCTACGCTCTGCCCCACCAGCGAGTCACGACACAGACACTGACCAGTTGTCTGGGGCAGGGGAAATCTGCCCAAGCAAAGCAGCTTGCAGAACCATTTAGGCCAGACCCATTGAAGCAGTGACGACCACCATTTACCGTAGCCTGAGTGGATACTCCGTCACGAAACTTGGCTAGGAATTCTCACCGTGTGGCATTACAACAGGGCCTGTCCCATGGGACAGGATCCTGAAAGGTTATTCCAAACTGCTGGTGCAGTTTGGAATACTGCTTTGGGAAATCCCACTACTGCTCAGACATGGTTCCATCGAAACCTACCGATGTTGGTATTCTGGTCTGCAGATGTGCAACGTAATGCTGGCAATATGTGACTTATTTCACTTCAATTGTCGAAGTGGCGGAAGTACGCTACCCATTGCAAATTTTGAGGGAGATAATCAATCAGACGACATATCCGACCAAATGCCCTAATCCCCTATAAGCTGATCAGACAGGAATGTAAGGTGGAATGACTAGGTAAAATAAAATAAATATAACCAGATAAAATTATACACAGGAATGTAAATTGTGTCATGAATGGCTGACTTGTAAGCATGCATTCACCTAGAAATACTTCCTAGTGTCCCTAATAACTACACGTTAAGAGCTGGCCTGAGCTCGCGTGGTCCCTTACCTAAGCTTCTACCACCATCCAAGAGTAATAAAAAGGTTCACACGTTAAACAATTTCAAGCTGCCTAAAACATAACCAACGAAGAAATACCGATGCTTCATTGTACCAACGCAAGTTGTGACAGCACGCAAACGGAACGCATAGCACACCACTGTGCCATCCCTTTCACACGCCGGTAGCACTCCACTGCAACATCCCAATCACAGGCCAGTAGCACTCCACTATACCATCCCAATCACAGGCCAGTAGCACTCCACTGTACCATCCCAATCACAGGCCAGTAGCACTCCACTGTACCATCCCAATCACAGGCCAGTAGCACTCCACTGTACCATCCCAATCACAGGCCAGTAGCACTCCACTGTACCATCCCAATCACAGGCCAGTAGCACGCCACTGTACCATCCCAATCACAGGCCAGTAGCACGCCACTGCACAACCTCAGTAACACGCCGGTAGCACGCCACTGCACCACCTCAATCACACGCCGGTAGCACCGCCTTTGCTTCAGATAAATGCGGGCATGTCCCTCAATCAGAACCAGAGCTTCGCCAAAGTGATCTGGGCTGGTCCCGAGCAGGCATTACTCATAATTACCGGTGTACTTTCACAAGCGTAATATTAAAGCGTAGAGATGATCACGGAGCTAATATCGCAACTGATGGACTAAGCACCCCGTCAGGATGCGAACCTCATCCCTTGCCTGCAAGTAGGCGTCCCAGTGAAGTGTTCAAGATGCAGACTAATGAGGATCGCGACTGTGCTACGCAAATTCTGACTACCCTACTGGCCCTGACACCCTTTGTTTGTCTTCCATTGTCACAAAGCTGATTAGGTGGCTGTCTGGTTTGGCTGGTAATTATGGAGGGTGCCCCAGTCCTGCTGATCCAACGAGGTGTCCACAGCTCATCTTCTCCAGCATGGCAACGTTTTCAGATTTGTCTTCCTTGCAGCTTTCAACCGTTCTACACACATGACTTCATAAAGAAAACAAGGGCTGCTTTTCATCCTCTATGATTAAAAATGCGATGCTTTTGCTTCGGGAATGTCGTAAGTGCTTTTATATCCTGTAACATTTGGCCATTTCAAAGACGGCTTAGTCTATATACAAACGGACGGTCGTAGGAACGGGCGAGGGCTTCCGGAACCCCAACAACACTTTCCGGAACCCCAACATTTTGAACCTTGAGAGTGTGGCATGGAAAAAAACCCTACAAAGTGCCCCCCCCCACTGTTTGACCGTTGCTTCGCCACGAGGTGACCTCTAGAATTCTGGAAACGTGGGGGGGGGGGGGGGGAGGGTCTGGACTGGAAAGGGGAGCAACGGTCCCTAAATTGAAGAATTGGTATGAGGACTTCGCGACGTTGCATGCTTATTAATGACTTCAAAACAGCGTTCGCCCAGAAAAGAGAAATAATATTTTTGTCGTACCAGGGTGGCTTTATCTACCACTGCCTATGTAATGGAACACATATTAAACTAAGGAATTCTTCGGACACTAATAGTGCTCGGTCCGATTGTGCATCGTTCCACGATTTTGGGATGGCATCCCAAAACTATGAAATTATGCACCGCTGTCCCTGCGATATTTAGCATCCTAGCAATGCCATCAGATCAGGACATATTTATCATACAAGCAAAGTCATCAGATCAAGAAATATTTAGCATACTAGCAATTTCATCGGATAAGGAGATATACAGCATATTAGCAATGCCATCCGATCAGGAGACATTTAGCATCCTAGCAATGCCACCAGATCAGGAGAATCTGGTTGCGATGCTATCTCGTCTTGAAGCAAATTTGACGAACCATATAGCAGGCGCGCCAAATCATTAAGAAAACGCGCACTCAAACAAGGATAAATTATGGGTAAGTTCTGGGGGAGGATTTTTAGTAAATATATTTGTTCGGTCAATATCCTTCATATGGCAAACGACCACAGGGCACCATCCACGCTATTCGTGCTGATGCTACCGGAAAATATGGGAACTTGTCGACCTTTGAACGACATTCACGAACGCCAACGATCGTGATTCCGGGAGTTGACACGCGTCCGCTGATGTGGATATGATAAAGCTACCCGACGCAGGGGAGGGGAATTTCTAGCTTCACTACCTCCTTACTTCTACGAGCGGCCGCCATTCGTGCCCGTGACGCGCTTCTAGTTCGCATTTCCTCCACTATGTGTGGACGAAGCGCTAGCAGTAGCGTGGACAGCGCGCGTCACCTAACGCGCCACAATGGGACGAGGGGACGCGTCCCAAAAACTTCGTGAAGTTTAACATTATGTCTATGGCGCCGAAAGAAAAAGGTCAACCTGGAAGCCCTCTCGTCCCCCTATCCGAAAGTCTGTGACGACACCAATGCTCCAATGCTCAATGATCTTACATGGAGGCATGGTAGCCAGGTACACATACACTATCTTGCTGTGGTTGAGGCGAGAGCTGACTTTGAGCGTATCCAGCACAATACAGAGTCCCACAAATTGATCTTGTTCCAGGATATTGGTGCGGAAGATTGGTTCGCAAAGAAAGTAGGCGAAAGTGCATATTTGTGCAATAAACATGATGGAAATAAAGGATACATACATGACAATTTGTTTCCGCGGTCAAAAAGTAGTCGTGCTAATGCACAGTCCATGGACACTTGACAATTAAGATGCAAACATTGTTCGGGGACTAATTAGTTCGAACGAAGGGGATATGCAATTTTATTTTTGAAGCTGCGAAAAAGAAGAAGGTGAAAGTAGAAAGGCAATGCAATGGCTGGTTCAATGAAGAATCGTTTCCTTTAGTATGGTATCTCGTACCGCCCCCTCCCTCAATGGGACACTAGCCCTTTTAATTTCATGCGATACACTCACAAACATAATGCTATCTTTTCCTAAGTCCATAGTATGGCCACAAAGCAGGTTAGATCAGTGGGTAGAGCGCTGGCCTGTGAAGGTCTCCCCGTCTTGGCACAACAGGTTCGAGTCGCTCCACGCACTCGCTATTAACGCCTCCGGCTGGGATGGCCAGTTGGCAGCTGGCCAGGCAAGGTCGAGGGCGCAGACACCCGACCCCGAAGGTCGTAGGCAACCGCGCCCGCTATGTGGACAGGCTAAACTCTCGGTCAAAATTGTGCCACAGCACAAGAATTTCCCGATCGGGAGGTGGGTTCAGAGTTAATGTAACAAGCTTGCGCTTAGCACTGATTTACTCTGTAATGCCCGCTCAGCAATAATATGAACTGAATGTGTTAAAAAGCAGATTATCGTCATACGAGCATAAATGGCTTCTACACCTGAGTACCAATATCACTTTTCATACCTAATTACTTCTCAATGCATTTCGGCTGGTTTTGAACAACTTGAAGAGTCATAGTCGTGGGGGAGATATCGCAGGACCTAAATGTCTTAAGCTGGTATTTGCAAATCACTTCAGTTTCATTTTCTTCCTTAAGAAAGTAGGACCCTACTCGTAAATATAATGACGGAAGCAAGTGATTCAATGATAACGGATACAAATATGCATAGCATTGAATCACCCAAATAACCCAGAGCCTCTCCAATACAAATACAGTTCAAAGATGGTTCGTTCTTGGGCTTATTACAGATTATGGCGTAGTCACCTCGTGACGAACCTTTTGACGGCTGCTGTTTGATTGATCCGCAGTCGTCACAGATATCGTAAGCCAAGGCGTCCACGTGCTGTCTCGCTCGACTGACGATGAGGAGAACACCTTGCAACAACCTTCGGACCTGATATTTTAACCGGCAAGTCACCACATGCAATCAATATTGGCGAGGTTGCGCCACATCTGAAACTTACATACATCCTAATGCTTCCATTTGCGACCAACTGAAATGTGGTTGCGAAATATTAGCTGTAGCTCGGGCTTAGTTCCTTCATGGTTCAGCCGATAACCACACTGCACTAGGATATTTTGCGTAGGTGATGGACTACGTGATGCACGTGACATCAGCTATGCTGGTCGTTTGCTGAGGGACCAGCGGATATGTTGGCTCCATCCGTTTTGGTTTCGGAGACCGGAATGCACTTGCTTCTGGATTCACCAGTGGATGAGATGCGGTGGTGTTCTCCCATTGTCAGGCCAGCCGTTGTTGCGCTGGCTGTGCCGGTGCACAGCTGCGACACCTTGCTGACGTCAAAGAAGTTGGCAGTGATTGTGATGGTCGAGTGCGCTTCATCAAGTGTGTCGTAGGCCTTACCAGGAAGCGCCGCCTGAATGGCTATGCTGCACCGGTCTCCTTGGAGAGCATCTGCACTGGTAGACTGTGCCGGTGAACCTGGAAAGCTACCGGAAGTCTTCATTTGAAGGCAGTGCCCCGGTCGGCATATGCCGGTTTGGCTTCAGATAGCACGTGGAAGATTACCAGGCATACCTAGCATACCACGTATACGAGGAAATATCAGTGAAGCTGCATGACACTAGAGGAACCAACTGTGTGGGCCTCATATCACATTCAGAGATCATTGGGCGACTGGCATGTCTGTCATTGCTTGGAATATGCCAGCTAACAACATAAATGTCCCAGCTAACAACATAAATGACGTATTAACGTTCTCATAAATTACGTATTAACGTTCTTGGATCCCTTGACATCCTTGGACAACGGTAAAGATGAATAGCGCTACTGTCTGTCAAATATATTTAGATAGCTTTGCACAGGCCAGTCCTCATCTATAAAAACTTGCGTGTGCAGATAAATGGACAAGGATGCATTCAAGGACGTTTTAACCAGCCGGAGAGGGCAATATTAAGCATAGAGCGAAATGATTGAGGACGATATGAAAAACAGAATGCCTTTGCTCGAAGCGAAATTTCGCATTCGACAAAAAAAGGTGTTTGCAGAAGTGCGTTAGCATGCAACCAAGAGCAAAGTGGGCAATGGGGGAACTGGTCGATCATTGTATAATGTCGAGCAGTTTTCATTTCATGATTCTTGGAGGACTAATGTCCCTCAATATTGACAAATTATACTCCTCTCCCACATGGGTTTCATATGACTTCGTCCGTGACATGAATGGCATGCTATTCTCAGCGCGGATGTCTTGATGATGCAGCTCTGTGGAAAACTCCAGTCTGCATCACTGATTTCCACAGCGTCGAGCGGCCTTGTGTCGGTCGACGAGGCGGCCATCTTGGGCTGACCTCGGTGCGTGGCTAAAATCGCCGCCGCGTGTCGACAATGGCAGTCCGAGACTTGGCTCGGCGCCAGCTCAGCGCCAGCGCAGCGCCGAGATGTCTGGTCCGTGCCGTCCGACGGCCGGCCGCCGGACGACCTCAGCGAAGGCGGCCGACCACACGAGCGGCCCGTGCTAACGTGACCCTCGGGTCACGATGGATCACGACGCGATGCAGACGATTCTGTCGGCGCCGGTGGCGAGATGGAGCGGCGTCGGTCCCGCAGGACCAATACACCAACACGAAACAGTGGCTGCCCTTCCAAGGACGCTGGCCGCCGCTCCGGTGACGTAGGCGTCGGCTGAAGGAGACCATCGGGACCGACAGACCGACGCTGGCCGCCGCTCCGGTGACATAGGCGTCGGCTGGAGGAGACCGTCGAGACCGACAGACCGACAGACCGACAGACCGACGCTGGCCGCCGCTCCGGTGACGTAGGCGTCGGCTGAAGGAGACCATCGGGACCGACAGACCGACGCTGGCCGCCGCTCCGGTGACGTAGGCGTCGGCTGGAGGAGAACATCGGGACCGACAGACCGACGGTGGCCGCCGCTCCGGTCATCCGACAAGCTACAGAAGCATGAGGCAGAAAGGACTTAATGCTGGCTGCACTTAATATGCAGTGGGTCTCGTTGTAGGAGGCGGATTTTGCAAGATGCAACTGAAATAGACCAGTGAAAGATGTAAAGAAAACATTCGGCTATATTTGAAAATATTCCCCTTGATACCAGCCATGTGCCATCAAAATTTACCAATTTTGGCCCAGTGCGGCACATTTCCTGAATAGTCAGTGACTGATTATGACAGTTACAGCTATGCCGACTATCAGGATATCTACATATAGTTAAGTTAAAGTTATATTCAGTCGGAAGATGTACAAGCCGTGACACCATTAATCCCCTGACAAAGAAACCCTGATATATTTTGAACTACTAACTGATGATGACAACCTGCCGATCTGAGTTAAGTGAAGCGCAGAAACCCTACAACTTGGGCTCCTCCACAACCCACTCGACTGGAAGACCGTAACATTGTGCTGTCAGCCTCTCAGGTGGATTCGTCGGAATACTGTCGGCCGCTGGACCGACCGGAGACAATTCCAGTTAATAGCGAACACATGTGCACCTCATTTGACGCTACTGCACTGATGCAACAGGAAACGCCGACTATTTCTAACATAGACCCAACCCAGACTTTGGTGACATAGTCACACTTATCATATGCAAAACATCAGCACATTATTCTTGTCTCAGAACCTTGGCTTCATCCATTGTTTCAAATTTTTCACCCAGTACTTGCCATGAAGTACCTCAAGCTGTGCATGATGACTATTACAAAAAGTGTCTCATTTGCGTGTGGGATGAATGGACAAGCTTCATGCGACCTAAGACCCTGTTCTCCGGGAAGCTTCACGGATATTGCTGTTTTGCTTGAAGGACGATGGCGGCATTCATTAATTTTAATAAAAAAATATACCCGAAATGTTTGAAACAATTAGGCACTCGCTGGACACGCTGTAAGCAACTATATAGGTCTTACATGACCATTTCAACGGTCAAGGTTCAACTCAAACCGATTTACCGTTTTTTTTCGGTCGTCTAGCATTTTTCATTTCCCCAAACTTACCCAAATCTGACATAAAGCCATAGCCCGTGGTGAACCCTCGTGCAACATTTCAAACATGGATATGTGAAGGTCACACCTCAAGGTCAAATGTTAGCTTGATTTATTAAATGGCGATATTGAAGCGATAGCGACCGAACGCGAGGTTCGGTCGCTATCTCTCCGATTTCCATCAAATAGGCGTCATTCGGTGTGGTTTGTTGTGCGACATTCGAATGTTGTGCAATTCAATTATTTTTCAAGGTCAAAGGTCAAACTGATTTCTTCGGTCATCTCGTATTTTTTGGTTTCCGCCCAAACCCACCCAAATCTCGTATTAAGCGATCGCCCGTGGTCAACCCTAGAGCAACATTTCAAACCGGGATATTTCAATGTCAAACCTGAAGGTCAAAGTTGACTTGATTCTTTTTCGAAGTCCTCACATTTCTTCGCTATGGCTTCAATTTGCGTCGAATAAGTGGCATTCGCGTGGCTTGCCGTACGTTATCAGAAAGTCGAGAAATCGAAAAAATTTCGAACGTGTGGAAGGTCTGGTGTGTGTACCTATGATTCGACTCTAATATTGTATTAGGAGGAGCAAATCTCTTTGCTTACAGAAATTATGATGGCAGGCAATCATATCCTATTTGACTAGTAGCTCCCAGAAGAAATCCTTCATGACTCGCTCGGACGGCGCTCCCATTACTGGCTTCTAATTGTCACTGCCACATTGATGTTCCGGACATATAAAATATGGAACCGTTGCTTTCAAGTAATCCGCTATTTTCTTAATGGTTCAACGGTTGTTGTCAAATTTGCAAGAGAAACCACACGTAAATAAGCACGATTGTATAACCAGCCGGAGTTCATAACCGCGAGAGAACAGTGCTGTAATCAGGAGTGGATCCAGAAATTGTCATGGGGGGTCACTTGTCTAGAGGGGCGCCGGTTCTTTGGAGGGGCGTCACTGCGGAAGTACCTGGAGAGGCGCCTCTGGCTGAAAAAAATTGGAGGGGATACAATCGAACCTTCTCTCGGAGGGGCGCCTTTTCCCGGCCGGAGGGATACCACCTTCCATGTGGGGTGTGTGGGGGTGGGGGGGGGGGGGGGCACATGCCCCAGTGCCACCCTTGACCGCCGCCACCCCTAATTGTTATTGCATCGAAGTGTGTTCCCGTAAAACAGGAAAGCGTAGGAAATGTTAGTGTTAGTCCATATTTACTACAACAAAACCATTATCCAATACTTTCTGTTTTCCTGTTACAAGAAGGCAACTTTAACGTAATGACAGCACATACGACATAAAGCTGGGTGTTCATATGCAGTCAAAGGCAGTGAAACTTGTTGATTTTGGTGGAGTTTTTTGTCCACAAGTATTATATTTAACAACCGTAAATCTGAAAGCCAAACCTTAAAAATGAAGTGGCTGAAATCCGAGGATTTTTTCGTGTGGGTTGGGAGGGGAAGCTTACATTTCCATCCTTCCCAAACTTCTCGCGTCCCTGATTTGCCACCCCCATTTCAAAAGCGTGACTACACCCATGGCTAATGGCACCGCTTGCTGTCACGAGCAAGTATATACCAGAGGGGTATGCAGAGGGTAGACGTGTCAGGCGTGTGCCCCCTC
Organism: Ashinkailepas kermadecensis; assembly: GCA_034440615.1. Lineage (NCBI taxonomy): Eukaryota > Metazoa > Arthropoda > Thecostraca > Neolepadidae > Ashinkailepas > Ashinkailepas kermadecensis. The sequence goes on along the minus strand of JAOTOM010003074.1, from coordinate 20,737 downwards.
CACCCTCATAGAAAGATGGCGCCCCTGTAACCGGAAAAGACGCCCCTCCGGCGGGAAGGCTTGAGTGTCTCCCCTCACCCTCACCGGATATGCAAGCCAAAAGCGCTGCCTTGAGAAAAAGGCGCCATTCAGTATGCTTCAGTACACCTCTTCTCCCCCTGTCCCCTAACTCAACGAATTTTCAACCGAAATTGCCCCTCCAGGAACTTCCGCAGTGGCGCCCCTCTGAGAAAGTGGTGCCAACTAGACGCTTGCTCCCTCATAATTCCTGGATCCGCCCCTAGTATGTACATACTACTATTAGACAGAAGGTCCTCCGAGGTAGCAAGTGATGGTGAGGGATGGCGAGGGGTGGCGAGTGGTTGCGAGGGGTAGCGAGTGGTGGCGAGGGGTGGCGATGTGTAGCGAGCTGAAGGCACGGACTCTCCCCGTAGCATTGAATATTGTGTTTACGGAACTTCAGGTGAAACGTAGTGTTAAAGCAAATTACTACTGTCTTGGTCATCAGATCAGCTGCTTCTGCTTTTCGGAGGAGATGTGAAAAATTCGAAAAAAAAGTTCATTTTCAGCATTCAAGAATATGCACATCGGCATTGCATATGGGATACAGGAAGATATCTAACATTCAATGCGCCTGTCCCTTCTCTAACCTTTTCCCGTCGCGGAGTAGCTGGTCACAGCCAACCTGAGTAAGATATTTCTCAGCATTCAAGAATATGCACATCGGCATTGCATATGGGATACAGGAAGATATCTAACATTCAATGCGCCTGTCCCTTCTCTAACCTTTTCCCGTCGCGGAGTAGCTGGTCACAGCCAACCTGAGTAAGATATTTCCACTGATCTGATCCCAAGATATTGGACCAAGTGTTCCCATGTGCCCAACAACCGTACCATAGGATTTTACAGAAAGGTAACCGCTGTACTACCACCGTACAAGATGGCTTCCCTTCCAGACCACACATCTTCATAAGCATTTATAAAATGTCACAGGTACGAGCCCTCATCCCATCATGAATGACTCAGATCGCTTTAACAATCTGGATAGATTCATTCAACGTAAGCTTTCCCGTGCATTGTGTGCGTCGCAGTTTCACCGATTCCTGATCTGTGACGTCAGCACCACAAGATACTTGTAAAACGATCGTACCATTTAGCCGTAGTTATTTAATTATGTTGTAATTGCACACCCTGTGAGTGATATACCGAAACCCCCTAACGTGAAGCTTGTCCATTATACCCAGGATACGAAATAACTAACAGCCTGCATCTTACCTAAAGGAATTCAGAAGAATGCTTGTACAATTAGCATTTGCAAATACACATTGGATGCTGGCCAGTATACAGATAACCATCTCTTTCTCATCTTTCTATGCCGGTTATTGAAAATATGGCATATGAGCATTTAAACCAAGTCATACTTCTTTGGTCTATATGCCATCACTGTACATACAGCGGTAGCGCGACATAATTGCTAACACGAAGAAACTGTTAGGGATACAATTGTTCAGGCAGACATAAAATTGTTTCTACACGACATTACCTCTGACGCAAAAACATCTGAAGATTTTGCTCACATGCGATGCCACTGCTAAAGCGAAAACTTCTACGCCACATTACTTCAGCATATCAAGCTTTCTAATGCAAAAGCTTCCACGTGGCATTACTTCCAACGCAAACAGTATGCAGACTTCACTAGCATTCTCTGCTGGAAGCGCTAGAGGGGTCGCAACAACCTCTCCAGAAACAGAACTCTGGAAACCAGACTCCAGGTGGCAACCAAAACAAAACTAAAGCATAGTCACTTAGACAGCTGATCTACCCAAAGCCAAAGGTCACTAAGTTGCACTATTCAGATCGACCTGACGGTACACAGGTGGCTCATGACTAGTTGATCATCGTGAGGATAAATGCTGAGAGAGGCGTTCACACGCAACTGAGTTATTTTGAGTCAAAGGTCACAGGACATCGAGGATGGATTCTTAAAGTCGTCTTGGGAACTGGTGAGTAGCTATTTCTTGACGCATCCTATCACCATGAACACAAAAGCTGAAAAATGGCATCATCACCATGATCTACCATGACGTCCCACATGCCACGCCGTTTGCCACGTGTCGGTGTCTGCGCCATGTCCTTCTCACCACTGAGTTGAATACCACTGTATTCAGTATGAGTTGAATACCACTGTATTCAGTATGGATAACTCCTCCGCCTGTGGTGAGGACGACGTTTGTATACGTCTTTTCCGCCTCAGCTTTGATGTCATGGGAGCGATATTTACCCACCTCGTCAACTCAAGCTTTTCCCTTTCCGAGGTTCCCACTTCCTGGGAACATTCTCTAGTATTCCCTACGTTCAAATCCCGTGACCACACCAAGACATTCAATTGTCGCCTCATCCCTTGTGCCGGTAATACCCAAAATGGTAGTGTGCTGTCCATCAGCAGTTCTACGCCTATCTTTCCTACCACAACCTCCTCTCCCCTCCCGGCACGGTTTCCGTCCTCGTCACTCAGCGGTGACCGCGCTAACCACCATTTCCCACCACATCCTATCCGCCAATGACCGTGGAGAAATATCGCTACTATGCTTCCTTACCTTAGCAAGTGTTTCGATGTGACAGACCATTCAAAGCTTTTATATAAAAGCTCATATATGTAAGCTATACAAAGCTATATAACCAACCTTCGTGGTCATGGAATTGTCTCCTATTGGTTCTCGGCCTATCTTCAAAATCATATCCAGAGCGTCAGCATCACTGACAAACTGGGTAACACTAAAATTTTTGCTGAACTTTCCAACAACATCGGCGTCTTACCGGGATCCACGCTGGGTCCCTTGGTCTTCTGCGTGTTCGCGCACGACCTCGGTCTGTTCACGGAGAACGCAGTGGTGGTTCAGTACGCGGATGACACCCAAATTATTATTAGCGGCCTTAAGTCTCAATTTCATAACACTATCGGTCGTAAGCAGTGCTTTGGCTTCTCCCGATGTGTGATTCAGGTCAAGCGGTTTAAAAGTCAAACCCGTCAAGACTCAACTATTGTTGCTCGGAAGTCAGCAAGACGCTCGTAGTATCCCTACTTCATCGTTAAATTCTGTGATCACAGTCTCGTACCCTGTTTAGAGGAAAAATATATCGGACTCTTATTTGACCGCACCCTCGGCTGGAGTTCGCATGCTTTTCTCATCACTCAGCGCTCCATTGGCATCCTGGCCGGTCAATCACATCTGAAGCACTGCTTTTCCCACGGTGTCCTCTCAACACTGGTAAACGCCCTGGTTTTGTCGCAGGTCCGATACTGTATTCCTGTCTACGTCAAATGGACTTGTCGAGGATCACGAAAAATTATCAACTACGCAGCAGGTCATTTTCGGACAGGCCAAATTCGGTCACGTGTCTGACCTGTGACGTGTGACGTCACAGGTGTCGGACCTGTGACGTGTCGGTCACGTGTCGGACCTGCTGCAGAGGTTGTGCTGGCTGCCAACTCAGGGGCTGGAGAACTCCCATACCCCACACCCTGATCCACAAGACCCGCCTCCAGGGTGGCCTAAGGTGTCGCACTGTGGCCGAGACACGACAGGGGGCATTAGACGGGATGGCGATCTATACGTCCCCCGGTCCCGGACCGAGATGGGAAAGCAGCGATCTCGTTCACGAGCGGCGGCACAGTACAACACTGCCACCTGGCGTGCTACGTCTACCTATGGTGGACTTTAGACAAGCGCTCAAGAGGCATCTGCTCAACGCTTCCGGTACCTGATTACCTACACAAGCAACGATTAGTCTGACACCGACACGGACTGATCGTATGAGTGGATATGTTTTCGTTTAGGTATGTGTTTGACATCACCTCTCTCTGACCTCATGTTTAATATATCGGACGAAGGGGTGTAATAACCGCGATATAATTGCGGACTGTTCTGATAACACACAACTATATATGTCCGTCTGTATCCGTATCCGCGTTTTGAGTGCTACATGCTTACGAATTTTCAGGTCGATCCGATGAGTCGGACATCGTCATCTTTGGCGGCTACGTCTCAGTTGGTGCTCTGCTGACGATCACGATATCCAGTTCTATTAGCGACCAGGTTTCGGGAAGCGTTCTCCCGAGAACAAGGCCATCAATAAGATTTCATATCACAGATTGATGCACGACATTTTATACACATGGTTTTTACACTTGTGTTGCATTTCATACACTCCATGCTCTTTATCTTGAATAACCCAACTGGTTAGAAAAGCTCATCTTAGCCTTTGTGCCTATGATTGTCACTACGTCGAGAACTGTTTAAGTATCAATTTGCAAACAAATCTGTGAAGACGTCATGGCTATCTGGGATCCAAATGGTGATCTGACTGTAAAGATACGTATATTGTCAGGATGGCCGACATGAGTCTCCAGATGAAATTATGGTGCTGGCAGTGATGCTAACCACGGCAGCCTGATAATTTGTGATCAGTATTTACCTGTAGCCAGCAGGAACGACTCTTAGCCTACCGTAAGCAACGGGCAGCTGCACTTGCCCATGTCGCAGCTGCTCCTGAAATTATCCAGCATCAGAGCACTGCAGATACTTGGTGCTGCGCATAGAAATACAACCCATTCAAAAGAGAAAGGCAGTGTCATTCACCAAAAATTACATTCAGGAATATCTTCAACCTAAGGACAATTATAAACATCATTGTCATTTTAGCATTGCGAAAATCATCTTAGTTTGCAACATCAATGCAAATTATTTGGTGCTATAATCCCCTGCATCCTGACAATTGGGGGACCCTTCACCCATCCTCACCTCCTCCTCTCGCTGTGGCGGAGCTAATTTGCTCAAGTCCCCTCGTGATGTCAAATGGTCTCTGTCAAGCTCAAGGACCTAGTGGCAGTGGGACTCAGGACACCACAACAGGACCTCCTGGCATGGAGACTTAGGACACCACGACAGGATTTCCTGACAAGGAAACTCAGGACACCACGACAGGGTCTCCCTGACAGCGATACTCGCGATACCATGATAGGGTCCCCTGGCATGGAGACTCAGGATAGATAGGGTCCCCTGGCAGGCAGACTCAGGACACCACGATGGGGCCTCTTGTTGGGTGTTGGGACGTCCTGGCAAGCTCCAGGAGATTCCTGTCAAATCGTGTAGCTGGAGATCTCCAGACAACATGAGTAATTTTCGTGAGCCCTAGGGATCTCCTATTAACGCCAGATGGGCATCCTGTTCTGGAACCCCGGACAAAATTGCGGTGCCTCTACTGGGTGTTGTTGACCTTTTCGTGAGCATTGTGGATATCCTGCCAATACTAATTCTGGCTTGGAGCCTTTGTCGGAATTTGGGGCCATTTCGGGGGCTCTAGGAACCCCCTGTCAATATGAATGTGCACACACCACGTCTATGTTATGTGAATGTTCTGTTTTGCGGCAATTTAAAATTAATCAACTATCATTATATCAGATGTGGTGAAGTGTACTATATCTAAAGTAATTAAAGCATACATTTCAGATATATTTCACACCTCGCTTGTTAATGCTGAAATGGGATTTGGTTCGTTTCCTTGGCTACTCAGGGCATGCACAAACCTTATAAGGGCTGCATAGGCAGTGGCGTCCCCACGAAAATCTTTCAGGGGGAGGGGCAAGGTTGAAAGAGGGGTCTCCTGCTCTCCGAATGTGTTAGAGCCTCCTATTGTATTTTAGGCTACTAGCATGGTTCGTAAATGGAAACATGATTTCACATTGATGTCTTGTTTCTTCTTAGCATGGTGCATCATTTACGCAACACGCAATAGCAATAATTATGTGTTTTTCGCTGAGAACTGAGCCATACCAGGGTATAACTAAATAATATGTGTCTAAATATCTAAGTGCCAAAACAAACCTATGTACTAGTACTTTCTCGACCAGAAAAAATATTCCCGTTGGCCTCTAGATTGCAGCGAGTTGGCGGGCCGTGCTAAGCATATCTTAAAGATATCTCCCATTGATCAACCCACTTTTATGTCCTCCAAGTCTAACGGAACATATCTAGATTCATCACTATTGTTAGTCATTCCCACCAGCTTGATGTCATAAGCAAGCTTAAACGATCATTTCTCAATCCTAGGACGACAATTTCGTGAAGGTGACAACGAGAAGTGGATTGAATTGGTTTTCTGATCGTCATCTGAGGGATTTATTGATTTTTACAACATTTGGTCTGGCTGCAAGGAACCTGGCACACGAGCTAAAATAATAAATCCTCAGCGAATAAATTCACGGCAAAACCAAGCATTGAACAACAATGCATCAATGACAATGCAACAACGCAGCAATGGCAATGCATAAATAATGCAAAACCTTCAAATTCCACGCCGTCACGCTCGTGGTTTTCGCTGTGCTGTACCGTTTTGTAAATGACGTCGATGAGGAGGAATTGAAGCTGTGAAGCTCTAATCATGCAGGCTGTACTCACATAAAACAAGTTTGTAGAAAAAAATGCATTTAAAACATTATTCCTCCAATTTTATATGGGACATAGGTGTTGTTTTGTATCCTTGTGAGGGGGAATTTGTCCCCTCAATGTTGGCTTTGCTCCATGGGCGTATGTTTCTCAAAATTATTGGGGGATCAGTGACGTACCTATATTTGCGTCAAGGTGGAGGAGGCAAACGAATTTGGAGGCGGATCGCCTATCCCATTAAAAAGTTCTCCGATTTCGACCACTATTTGTCGAAGGGGACTTGTTTATATCAAATAATTAGTGACCAACTGAACTGTCCCGTGGAGGGGCCTAATCTACCACTATCGTTCCTGATTCGTCGGATTTCAACATTAACTCCCCCACCATGTTCTAAGGTTTTCTTTTGGTATCCCTTGATAAGTCACCTCACATTGCTGAAATTACTCCTATACAAATCACTTTAAAATGTACAATTTCACAATTTCAGGCATTCCAGTCCATAGCGCCCGGTCGCCACGACGCCAACGTTCGTGTACGTGCACACCCATTTCGCGCATTCGGCACATTTGCTACACTTCGTGCGATGCTACGGTTTCTTCTAGGCCTCCTACGTTTTGCTAATTGCTGTCACATGACAGACTTGCGCCATATTTGACGTGATGGAATGCTTCGTGTGGACGTTCGCTATTAAAATTATATTGATTATATTTGATCATTAGTTCCCTTCCTCCCACATTTTGTGGTGGTTAAGGAATGCGGATACCCGCTGAGCTTCCATGCATCTCATATCTTTGATGAAATATGCTCCCAGATTGGCTACCGAACCGAGACTCTGCCTCAATGTTCTTTTTTGGACCCGTTGTGTTTTTCTTCGTCTACGGATGTGTCTGAGGGCTCCAATCCATTTTTGTTAGGGGCCCAACATATTTTCGAAGCCCCTGCTCGTTTTCGGGTTTTGTTGCATTTTTGTGCACGGATGATTTTTTTATGTATGAGGGCGTTTTCGAAGATCCTGATGTTTTTATTTAGTGCCAGGTCTTTTTGTTCGTTTTTGGACCATGTTACTCTTTGCAGCCCCAGCCTCTTTTTCAAGCCCTTGTGCGGTCCCTGTGTCTGAAGAGCTTCCGGTGTATTTTTTTTAGAGATCCCTGTATGTTATTTAGCGTAACAAGGCATGTTTTAAGGCCCTGCCGCTTTTTGTGAGACGGTGCGCTTTGGAGGGCCAGTTGCATTTTCGGCCCCCGTTGTGCTCTTAGGGTTCCGCTGTGTTCATTTGGGGCTTCTGACGCAAATTTGTGAGGCCTCAGTACGATTTTCGAGCTTCGGTGCGATGTTTCTTGGTCCCAACGCGACTTATCGCGCCCAGGCGCGTGATTCCGGGGACCCAACGCCAGTTTTCTTTGCTCAGCGCAACTTTTGTGGATCTCTTTTGATTTTTTTAAAAGGCCGAATCCCAGTCGGATTTCTCGAACCACTGGCGCCATGTTTTTCTATCCCACCTCGATTTTTCGAGCTATGGTATGTTTTCTGGGCCGTACGCGATTTGTGAAGGCATCTGGTGATATGTTCGGTGCTCCAAAGCCATTTTCCTGACCCGGACATTTACTTTTTGGAATCCCTCCTTATTTCGGAGGGCTCCACTTTGATATTTTTTTCGGATACCGATGCGATTTTTGGGGTCACACTGTGTTTATGTGGGACCCTAGACGTCAATTTTTGGGAGCTCCGACGTTAATTTTGGATACCCAGACCAAATTTTTGGGACTACTGATCGGAATTGTGAGTCCCGAGCGCGATATTTGGGGGGACCGGTTCGAGTTTGCGGGGCGCGTTGTACTTAGCTTTGGCCCCAACGCGATTTTGGCGGTTCCTGATGTAATTTTTGGGGCCTCGGAGCGAGTTTTCCGGGGCCCGCCGAATTTATTTGGAGACCTCTGCGCGAATTCTGGTAGACCGACGCGAATTTTGGTGGCCCCAGCACGACTTTTGGGGGCCCCGGCATGATTCTTGGGAGCTTATCCCTCTCAGGAGGAGGGGACATTTTCCCCTTTGATATGCCTCTGCGGCCACTGAAAGAGTTTTTTTTTCAGCCGATGGCACCTTTCGGAGTAGAAAAGTCCTCAGGGTAATTTTTCCCCAGATCTGTTCATGATTTTCCGGTGCTAAGGTCAATTCAATCGAGTCTCGGTGTGAACTTTTTGGATATCGAGTTATATTTTTTTAAAGGTCCTTGTGGGATATTTTTTAGTCCCGGTACGATTCTTCGATCTCCCGGTGCGATTTTTTTTCGATGCCCTGACACGTTTTTTCCGGGGCCCAACGGGATTTGGGGAATTTTGACCCGATTTTTGTGGCCGCAAAGTGACATTCCGGTTAATTTTTTTTTTGTGGGGGGGGCAGCTGCAACTTTTGGAGCCCCGGCGCGACCTTCTGGGACCAGAGTGTGATTTTTAAGGGCTGCGACACATCTTCTAGAGGCCTTCTTTTTCAAATTAGGGGCCTCCTCTCACGTCTTGGGGGTATACTGCTCTGCGTGTTGATTCTATCTTTGCTCATCTTAATGATGGCCTCTCATCTCCAGGTGTACTCCTCCTCCAGGTACCTCCTCTTCCAAATTACAGGCAACCTTTCCTATCTCAGTGGCCTTGTCACTTCCTGGGTACCTTCTTACCCGTCTTGAAGCCTTCTTTTCCACCTGGGAGCTATCTCTCTTATCTAATGGTCTTTCTGTCCTATTTTAGGGGCCTCCTCGTTCATCATGGGGTCTCATTTCCAATCTTGTGTCGTCCTCTTCCGAATTAGGTGCCTCCTGCCACGTCTCTGGATCATCATGTTCTATCTTGGTGGAACCTTACCAGGTTTGGGGCCTGCTTTTGCGTCTCCGAAACCTCGTCTTATATCCACTGGCTTTTTCTTCCGTCTTAGGGCCTCCTCTCATCTTCTGGGGCCTTCCTTCCCGTGTTGAGGCCTCCTTTGCAATCCTGAGGGCCTACGTGCCAATTTGTTGGGACTCTCTTGATTTCTGGGGCCACCTACCCTCTCCTAGGTGACTAAATTTTCAAATTATGGGCCTCCTCTCACGTCTTGGAGGCCTCCTCATCTGTGTTTGGAGCCTCATTATCGTCTTCATTATCGTCTTCATTATCCTTTTCGTCCTGGGGGCCTCGTTCCCAGTCTTGGGGACTCCTTGACGTCATGATCTTCTGTCCCGTCGGCCTCCTTGCTCACATTTTTTCCTGTGGATTTCCGGATAGAACCTCCTCAAATCCCATGGGGAGCAGTTTCACGGGAGGGGGGGGGTCACTGACCCCCTTTCCCCCCCCCACCCCACCCGGTGGCGGTGCCCTTGTGTATGGGTAAAGAGTGCTGTCCGAATAACACTTATAACCACAAACAAGGAAAGATCAATTTTGCTATCATTTGCAGACTGATTCACCTAACATATGCCGCAAATCATGTAATAGCATAATTTTAGAGAGCCCAGCAACCTAATTTTATCAATGCCCGGACGCCCGTCGTAGGGATGTGTGAGGCTCCAAATCGAACTGAAACGTGTTAATAATATATAGTCCATCCGAACGCACTCTGCCGCCGACACAATTTTTTTCGCGTGTTGGCATGGCAACCATCTTGGGCATTGATCGCTGAACAGTGCTGGAATCGTCTTACGAGTGTCTTGCTATGCAATGAGAGAGGAAGCAGGAAATAAGCCGGAGCGAATTATACGGATAGCGAGAAATAGCCATCGCCCGTACGACATTCTGCACCTTCCCCAGGGAAGGGAAGGTGATTATTGCAGCCCCTAGCATGAGCGTTACCTTGGGCAGCGGAGGGCGAGGGTGTTATTAGGTCGACATTCTTGCTGTGCGACGCCATTTGCGTAATTCACAAAGTTTGGGAAACGAGCCCCCATCCCCCACCTTGGCGACTCTTATGCCCCTTGGCGTTGCGAAAAGGAGGGAGCTAGCGACATGAAGCAAGACCAAGGCGTTGCATAGCACGAGATCTCACCACTGGCGCCCCTATTGTTATGCGTCGTGTTGCTGGTTGACCTTCCAGGTCAGTTTTCAGATTAATTTCTGCAAATAGTCATTCGATAATTCTAGGTTTAATCGTTGCCTGCGTAAAAACGAGGGTTAATACTTGAAGTAACCAAATAGTTTCTTTCTTATGCAGGTCCAGGTAAGCATGTCTTTTGTGTGCGCTTTTTCTCTTGCCGGTAGCATTGCTTTTGCATCCCTCGATAGTCGATGCGTAGCGATTGTAGTGTGAGTAGGAGTGCGTAGTGTTAGAGACAGGTGGCACCACGATGGGTGTTGTTGCTTACTAGCCTTGCCGATGCATAAGGTAGAGTGATGCAGAAGTGATGGGGTCCATAGTTTTCTTTTGTGTGGGGGGGGGGAGCGCTGGAAATACAACGCCGAATGCGTTTCTTCTTCAGTGGCTAGAGGCGACACTTCAAAACGCTTCGCAAAAGTAAGTTTCGATGTTAGACCATATCATCAGGCAATGACGTCTTGTGTGGGAAAAACTACTCTTTTTCCATCTTTAACAAGCTGGTAGGTCTTTCCTAGTCCATTTGTTATTTTGTGCATATAGATGACTGCTTTTGAAGGTTCCAGGCTACACTGACTTGTGCTACCAATCACTGACTTTATCAGTGCTGTTCAATACTATTGAACACGAATATTTGGTAAGTGGATTTTCGTGCCGTATAGGGTGGTCTCAATTTCAATTTTGAATTTGTGCGTTTATGCAGGCACTAGAAATCAGGCACTAGAACTAACACACTAGAAATAAGAAACTTATGGACTCATTTAAGGATGCTGAAGGTATCATTAATATCCTTACCTCACCTAACCAATGGTCCATACCTTAGAATGCGTTCCATGCCGTACAGGTAAGCCTACAAAGAGACGGACAATTCCGTGTTCCGCCCGGCCTGGACTGGGCAGTGGCATTGGTATTGGGCAGTGTCGAGGAGGGAGGGCGGAAGCGCCGAGTCCCCCTCTCAAGCCTCGTGCGGCTTAGCGTTACGCTCACATGCCGTTGCATGTATTGCATAGGCCTGGAGCTCTGACAGAGGGCAGACTTTTCCCCGGCCGGCTGACATTCAGGAGATGACTGGAGAGATAACTGGAGAACGGTCGCATTGATAACTGGAGAACGGTCGCGTTGCCGCGGGATCAACGCTGACCGACCTGCGCCCGCGGGATCGGATTAACGGGCATGATTTAAGCAAGGTTTTAAGTAGATCCTTCTGTTTGGTGCTAGACATGAGGGCACGGCCTTGTCTCACCGGAGCAGTCACCGGAGCAGTCACCGGAGCAGTCACCGGAACAGTCACCGGAGCAGTCACCGGAGCAGTCACCGGAGCAGTCACCGGAGCAGTCACCGGAGCAGTCACCGGAGCAGTCACCGGAAGTCACCGGAGCAGTCACCGGAGCAGTCACCGGAACAGTCACCGGAGCAGTCACCGGAGCAGTCACCGGAACAGTCACCGGAGCAGTCACCGGAGCAGTCACCGGAACAGTCACCGGAGCAGTCACCGGAGCAGTCACCGGAGCAGTCACCGGAGCAGTCACCGGAGCAGTCATCTGTTTGAGTGGCACGAGAACCAGGAACAGCCCCGCCGTGTGCGTAACATGCTACGGAGAGGAACCGGAGAGCGTGTGCACGTACAATTCTGTCCAGTAAACGTGCAGAAAAATACAACCTCTGCCGTGTACAAAGTGCGTATATATATATATATATAAATATATATATATATATATATATATATATATATATATATATATATATATATATATATGTATATGTATGTGTGTATATGTGAGTGTGTGTGTGTGTGTGCATGCGTGAGTATGTATGTTTATGCGCAAGTGTGTGTGTTTGTGTGTCTGAGCGCGTCGCCGAAACAAAATCCAAGTAAGCAACTAAAAATACAAGCATTTTTTAAAAAATGTACTTGGATCTCCTTCCGTCACAGATAAAAGACGAACCCTGGTGTCATGACAACCTTTGGTGTTTCATGAAATGGCCAACGCTGATTGGACATCTGATGAGAAACATAGTTAGATGAGATAAGTATTGTGCAATTTAACGCATTTGCCTGGCCGCGGATGACAAGTTCATGAAAGGCTTAAAGTATTTCTCGAATGATGTAAACACTCGCTAAAATAACTACGTCATTTACCTACAGCACTTGAAATGTGTATTCTACGTAATGCCGAATTGAAGCAATAGCCTACGGCATATCGCATAGCCTATCATCACATATTTCTAGCAATGAATGATCAAATAATACTGACGAAAACGTGTCTGCTGAATGGAAAGACTGATGCCAAAAATCGCTCATAAATGTGCCCGTAATGTATCACCACAACAGGGCACAAATGTAAAACAAATTGTTACCAAGCATCATCCTTGGAGTCTTTACAATCGCTGTTACCATCCCGTACTGCACAGGACATTTACAGTAGTGCCAATGAATACTGGCATATAGTTATGAAGACGGTGACAGTAGCAGCATGTGTGATAGCCGTGAAAACCGGCTTTATATTTTTGGAGAAAACGCCGTTGTATCAACCATCTCGTGTATCAGCTAGACCCAGTCTCCCCTAATTTAGCGCTGACAATTGAGGAGTTCGGTGTATTGGATTGGGTCAGGCTGGGAGGGCGTGGTCCGGTTCTGATTGGGTCAGGCTGGGAGGGCGTGGTCTGATTCTGATTGGGTCAGGCTGGGAGGGCGTGGTCTGGTTCTGATTGGGTCAGGCTGGGAGGGCGTGGTC
>JAOTOM010003074.1:0-2500 GCA_034440615.1 Ashinkailepas kermadecensis | reverse complement strand
ACGCCACCAATACCCAGCATAACGTCGTGTATTGTGTACCGCGAGTGTCTGCCCACATGACACGCCACCAATACCGAGCATAACGTCGTGTGTTGTGTACCGTGAGTGTCTGCCCACATGACACGCCACCAATACCCAGCATAACGTCGTGTGTTGTGTACCGCGGGTGTCTGCCCACATGACACGCCACCAATACCCAGCATAACGTCGTGTGTTGTGTACCGCGGGTGTCTGCCCACATGACACGCCACCAATACCCAGCATAACGTCGTGTGTTGTGTACCGCGGGTGTCTGCCCACATGACACGCCACCAATACCCAGCATAACGTCGTGTGTTGTGTACCGCGGGTGTCTGCCCACATGACACGCCACCAATACCCAGCATAACGTCGTGTGTTGTGTACCGCGGGTGTCTGCCCACATGACACGCCACCAATACCCAGCATAACGTCGTGTGTTGTGTACCGCGAGTGTCTGCCCACATGACACGCCACCAATACCCAGCATAACGTCGTGTGTTGTGTACCGCGAGTGTCTGCCCACATGACACGCCACCAATACCCAGCATAACGTCGTGTGTTGTGTACCGCGGGTGTCTGCCCACATGACACGCCACCAATACCCAGCATAACGTCGTGTGTTGTGTACCGCGAGTGTCTGCCCACATGACACGCCACCAATACCCAGCATAACGTCGTGTGTTGTGTACCGCGAGTGTCTGCCCACATGACACGCCACCAATACCCAGCATAACGTCGTGTATTGTGTACCGCGGGTGTCTGCCCACATGACACGCCACCAATACCCAGCATAACGTCGTGTATTGTGTACCGCGGGTGTCTGCCCACATGACACGCCACCAATACCCATTATAACGTCGTGTGTTGTGTACCGCGGGTGTCTGCCCACATGACACGCCACCAATACCCAGCATAACGTCGTGTGTTGTGTACCGCGGGTGTCTGCCCACATGACACGCCACCAATACCGAGCATAACGTCGTGTGTTGTGTACCGCGGGTGTCTGCCCACATGACACGCCACCAATACCCAGCATAACGTCGTGTGTTGTGTACCGCGGGTGTCTGCCCACATGACACGCCACCAATACCGAGCATAACGTCGTGTGTTGTGTACCGCGGGTGTCTGCCCACATGACACGCCACCAATACCCAGCATAACGTCGTGTGTTGTGTACCGCGGGTGTCTGCCCACATGACACGCCACCAATACCCAGCATAACGTCGTGTGTTGTGTACCACGGGTGTCTGCCCACATGACACGCCACCAATACCGAGCATAACGTCGTGTGTTGTGTACCGCGAGTGTCTGCCCACATGACACGCCACCAATACCCAGCATAACGTCGTGTGTTGTGTACCGCGGGTGTCTGCCCACATGACACGCCACCAATACCCAGCATAACGTCGTGTGTTGTGTACCGCGAGTGTCTGCCCACATGACACGCCACCAATACCCAGCATAACGTCGTGTGTTGTGTACCGCGAGTGTCTGCCCACATGACACGCCACCAATACCCAGCATAACGTCGTGTGTTGTGTACCGCGGGTGTCTGCCCAGATGGCGTGCCCTCAATACTCAGCATAACGTCATGTGTTGTGTACCGCGGGTGTCTGCCCAGATGGCGCGCCCTCAATACCTTCCCAAGGCTTCCAATGTACCATTCAATGCTTTCTGTCGCACAATGAATCGCAACAGCCATTTGATGCTCCCCATGTTGAAGAGGAAAGCACATGTATCGCCTGTTTCGGATTCTAAAGATGTTCGCATTTAGTTTTCTCTGTGAAGGTGGGTGCCATTTTGGCTGTTCGTGTCCATTTTGGCGCTCTCCAAGAACACCAACTTAATGGAGGAGACAGGCAGCTGGTTCCACTTCCGTCCGAAATCGAATCGAATCAGAGACTTACTCAGACGCCGGCCACCTCACCAGCTCGCCAAATGGATCGGGCTCTTAGTATGGCTATTGAAGCAGTGCGAATGACTGCGTATTTCCACAGTTAACCATAGCCTTTGTGGGTGAGACGAACAGTGTTGTGGTGGTTCAAATCCGATGCCTGGATAAGAAAATGGTTTACGGATACATCGATGTATATATCACATAGAAGGTATTTTCTAGCAGAGAGAACAATACCTCAGTATTATATTCATCGACGTGCTCAAGTAAAAACTTCGAATGCCCGGAAGCAGGCTCAAGTTTTCTCAATCGAACTTTGCCATACCTAGTGTTCTTAGATCCACATTCCTAGTATCATATAATATATTGCACCATCAACTCATATTCATGAAATATGAATAATCTGTATTTTCCATGCAGTGCAATTCGTCCCGGACTTCTTCATTCTGAAATAACAAAAGCGGTTGGTGAAAGTGCGAAAACGGCAATATATGTTTAGCAATCACAGTCATTTGACAACAATTGTCGGCCTGAAATCAAGTCAGACGGTTCGCAGAGGACCGCCCGTAACCCTGCGATCGCGGC
>JAOTOM010003073.1:0-133307 GCA_034440615.1 Ashinkailepas kermadecensis | reverse complement strand
ATACGAGAGCATTGTCAAGTGCCGCCAGGACGGGCCGGTACAGGGATCGCCGCCAACCCGTCAATGGTCGCAACAGCAGTCGCAACAGCAAAACACGCTAACAATACGGCAGGATCGGGTGACACGAAAGCAGTGCCCAGTGCCGCCAGGACGGGCAGCACAGGGGGCGCCGCCAGTCCGCTAACTGGCGGTCACGGCGGCAGCAGCGAACACTGAGAAAAAGAGCAGAACCGGGCGACACGACACGATACACAGCAGGGACAGTGACAGAAGATCGGCAGTGTGAGGGTGGACATCCTATCGCTGGCTGGTGACATGCTGGCGCACTTGCCTAGATGCCCGCCTCTCTGCGCTCTGCCGAGCGGAATTCTAGTGCAACAGCCGATGCGGACATGCATCCCAACTCGAGTCAGCCTCCGTGCCACACAGACATCTAGCCTCGGCTGCCGGCTGCTGATGACGCCTACCAGGCGCCTCACAATGCTGGCCTCGCCGGCGCAGGTTGGGCCCATGATGGAGCAGAAATAAGAATTCAACTGGTCTACCAGCACCGTCTACCAGGTCTGTGGCACGTAGAGCCGGTCGCAACCGATGGTGGTGAGCCAAGAGCTGGACACAGTTGTCAGGAGCGCCTCCGGTGCTTCAGACGTCGAACAGCCAAGCGTTGTATTGACACGCCATTTTGCATGACATTTTGTAGGCGACGAAGCCGGCAACGACAGCAAGGCCGTCACGCTCCAGTTCCAGTTTACTGATGGTGGTCGTGCTATATTCATGTGAATTGAAGTGGCATCAAACTAGTTGAACTGGTTCTTCATTTAGCTATACAAGGATAAGATTCTCCAAAATACAGCAAGCACAACAGATATGCATGATTCAACACTGCATACCATACAAATCTGGAAGGCAGATTAATTCATGGAATGGCACCAGGTTTCGGAAGAGGCAGGTGTTGCCATTGCAGCATCAGCTTCAGCTGCACCAGATAGCCAGGATCATAATCATCAGAGGTAAAGTGGTTGGACCAAATTAATGAGTTGGTTGGATGAACTCTATCAGCTCCTTTTCACTTTGTCAACTAAGTCTTGCATATATTTCCATCTCTTGGAAACTTAAGCATGTTGATTGGTTGGTTATTGGTTTTTAGGACACGTCGACCGTTGAGTCATATAGCGTCGCCAATCTCTCACGCCGATTGGTCGCGGACGAAGAGTAGCGACAGGTGAGACTCGAACCCACAACCTTTCGATTGTGAGACGAGCATCTTACCCTAGACCACTCGTCCCCCAAGCATGTTGATTGAAAACTCTCTTCTTTCCAGATGTTTCTTCCAGATGTTTGCAAAATAAACTATAGGATACTGACACTGAATTTTAGGCCACCTTTTCTATCTCAATCACAATATGTAGGATAAGCACAATATGTAAGATATATTATTACAGCTTAAGGTAACCACTGAACACGTTTTACACACATTATACCTCCATGAAGCATACAAGGGAGTTATGTTTAGTTAATTTCAGCTAGGTGAGGGTTTTGTGGGAAGGTAGAACAAAATTGGGGGTGTGGGTGATTTTTCTTTTAATTGAGCTTTCTTCAAAAACAATTCAGGATAGGCTAGGTAAGGTTAGGTTTTTTTTATTTGAACATTTTTTTTTAAATGTTCGGAAACTTTCCATTTTAACAAAAATAAATTGCTTTCTTGCATAGATGGCTAAGCTAGGTCAGTTTAGGTTATGCTACATCATTTTTTTCTTCATTTGGAACATTACCTTTTATGCTATATTACCCAACTCCAAGCCAATCTTTGCATGGTATGCTGCCTCCCAACTGAAAAGTATGCATTTGCAGAGGAAATAAGTGTTCACATCATGTTCAGCGCATTCACAAGCATTGCACTAGAAAAAGACATTCCATGAAATCAGAAATTACCTGAAACTGCAAATCCACAGGATAAGCGGCATCAACATATTAGATACCTAATACGGAACACATCTCAATTTCTATCACTAATTAACGACAGCAAAATCTAGAGCTAACTGTGCAACTACACACAAGATACACCACAACATAACACAATAAAACAAATTCAACTAAACGCGGGGACAGCGAACACAAGGTGTGAAATGAAGCATAGAACTTACAAGAGAACAATGTAAACAACTGCGCCATTTATGAATCAACCGCGTCATCTAAGAATTTGAGAAAAAGTGTGCCCCTAAACCGCTGCGTTTCGTGATGGTGGTCGTCTAATTCGCAGCCTAACTGAAACTTATAAAATAACAGCTGAACAAGATTATAAAAGCACAAACGCGATACTAGAAGATTTAGAAAGTGAGTTGAATTGAAAATATTTTGATTTTAATATACACCAAACCATTAAAACGGCCCTAAAGGTGTACCCCAGATGACGTCATTTGTACCATTCGAGGCGACACGCAGGAAGGCATGGGGATGACAGGGGCCTGGTACACCCAAGTTTAGTATATTCTCAGATCTAGTATATACTGTGCCTTGGTGACGTCACAGATATAATATGCGATATTCTACTAGAATGTGGTGGACATCTGGCAGATTATAGAATCCTATAGTATAATATTCCAAATCTAGCAGATTCGTGGCAATTTCATTTAACAGCAGGTTCCTTTTCTGTCAAGGCTCGACGCACGACTGGCCTTGAGGGCCAGCCGGTCGTCATGGCAACGACTCTAGGCCCCGCCCTCCGGGAGTCGGCCGGCCGGTTTTGTGTAGTGTCCTCGTTTATATACCGGCAAGGAAACATACTTTTTCGAGGCGATGCAAGTAAAAGCGATCCGGATTCGTATGTAGAATTCTTCAGGCATCATTCGCATGATGTCAAATTTGCCTACATACAGTAAAAATTGCGTGCGTGAAGCCGTGGCAAATATTGGCCGTTTTGGCTTGACATGCACGCAAGGTGCTGCCGAGTATAGCCTTGGCTACGTCACAGGCCCGGAACAACTTGACCGCCCCCCGCGCCAGTCCGACGTTAGTTATCCTGTTTGATGATTGCTCTTGAATAATCATACACGGACGCTGATTATTGAAAATTATTGGGGGGCTATATGAAGGCAATGGGCAGGCGTAAATGAATTGGGGTGGGGCACACTCCACTGGGTCCCATGTTAAAAGGAAGATAACATTGAGGGGGCAACTTCCCATAAAAGTGTATAAAACAACATAAAACAACACCCCTGATATGAAATATGCATGTTGAAGCTATGCTTACCAGAATTACATGCTGGTGTACAGGAGACGGTATACCGGAACAGTGTACAGCGATGGTGTATCGGTACAGCTTGCACTTTTCTCGATCCGCATGTCGCATCAATATGAAGTCTTGGCAACCCTCACGCCAGCGTTTTCTCCCAGCGGTTCAGAAAACGTCTGCGACTTAGTAGTTTGTCCATTGGATGGTAAAGCCGGCGCCGCCGTAGCCAGGCTCCGACCGTCCAGTCGGCAGATGCGCCACCATAGCCTCGGACAGGGGCGACCATGTTGACGCTGTTAACGCTGCTGATACAGCCTCGCCGGGACCGTTTAACGTTTTGGATAGTTCGCTTTGATTTCGCCTTAGCTCGGTTACAATCGATGACTGATAGCATGATATTGATATAATTGATCATATTATCAAGTATAATTGATGTTGCGAACGGCTTGTCGGAACGTCTGAAAGCATTTCGTCGTTCTTTAATTGCCATTTTCCCGCGTCCGTCCGCCACCGGACTGGGATACGCCGAAGACTGCATGACGTGAGAGGAATGGAAGGCTTCGCAGACGAAATCAACACTGATGTAATGCGGTGTGTAAGAGTATCAATGTCATCCCCGCCCAGCGAGTTGCAGTAAAAAGACGGGCCTTTGCAAAAAAAAATACGGCCATTCCGCTCTACGCATGTCGACGAGTGGTCTAGGGGTAGGTTGCCCGTCTCACAATATAAAGATCGTGGGTTCGAGTCTCACCTGTCGCTACTCTCCGCCCGCGACCAATCGGCGTGAGAGATTGGCGACGCTACATGACTCAACGGTCGACGTGTCGTAAAACCAATAACCAACCAACCCTCATTAACCACCACCACCACCACCACCACTACCGCTCTACGCATATTCCACCGGGGAGCGCGCACCCCCGGACCGCAGCGAGCCCGAAGGGGCTACCAGACGAAGGTTAGACAGCGCGGTCGATATTACCAGCCCTCACTTCTCACACAATTCTATCAAAGCTAGCTCAGTTCGAGGACCATGAGCTCAGTCTCAAATGGTTCGGGAGGCATTTGAGCTATGCATTGGGGAGAGGGGCGCATGTGGGCGATCGATCCGACGCTCGACTTTTCTTGAACATCGGGCGAAACTAAGGACACCGGCAGCCTGCCGAGATTCCGCATGCTTTTCTTCTTTTCTTTCGTCACGACCGCAGAAACCGCGGAAAGCAGATACCGGGCCACACAACGTGCTTAAAGGAAACTAACCACCTTTATAATGGGATTTTAACTGAGATAGCAGTTTTGAAGACCACGTCGAGAAATCACTTGCCTCATACTCCGTTCGGTCCAAAACAACTTCCAGCCGAAGTTATAAGGCCTTTTGTCATCGGTTTTGGGACATGGACAGACTCGGTGGGCGTTGTGAAAATTCCTTTGGCGTTCTGAAATTTGTATTTTATATTATATTTATATTATATAATTATATATATATTATATATTATATAATTTATATTCCTCTCTCGGCGAACTTTTAGAGGCCTATGATAAAAAGAAAAAACTGTCCAAAATCCCGTTTTTTGAAGTATGGGCATAATATTTCGCAAAACCAATGTCATATTCATCATTTTCAGGTGCCAATACCCCTAATTAGTATGATTGCAGAATTTCGGCAAAGTGGTTAGTTTCCTTTAATATTGGTGAAAATGCCCGCGTCGAAACGTTTATTTCACATTTTTCTCCAATTTGTTACTCTACCACCAATAATGTTCCTTCTGACATCCCTGCAGAATACGCCTTGGGACACTGCTAAGCGAGCGATTCAGATTAGCTGGGCAGTATCCTGCCCAGCTAACTAAAATACAAATATATATATATATATATATTAATATATATAACGCTAATTAAAATAATAAGAATAATAAAATCCAGGCTAGGTTCAGAGTCGCCAAACACATCACGCCAGGGTTATTTATTTGTTTGTTTCGGTACACAACCCAGGACGTCTCCAGGTCTCCAGGACAGCGCTTGGCGCCCTGGATACACGGGAAAATCTCACTGCACGGAGGGTACCCGAATGACAACCCGGACACAAGCACAAGCACAAGCACAACAAGCACACCCTGATTAGATCGTATCTGCCGTCAAGTCCATGACGCCCCCCCCCCACCGACACATCAACCACCCTCCGGCGGACGTGTTGGTGATGCACACCTGTCTTTATCGCCTCTCTCCTACCCCGGGAACGCATCCCACCCGCTCGCTTCAGTCGGGTCGCACCCTTCCGCCGAACTGGCATCACTAATCGTCGGCGCATCAAACGTCGGGCACGCGCCAGACCCGGAGGGCCGGACCAACACCGCACGCAGCACGCCGTCCGCCGAGCGTTCGCCGGCGGTGCAAAATCACAGGGAGGTTACCACACTCTTAGCTAGCATCTCCAGTCCCGGAGCATACGTGAATTACGGGTTATGCACGCAGAGCATACCGCAACAACGACTGCGCTGCACTACAGAACACCACGCACGATGAAAGCACGTCCAGCTACGCTAGTGGTTAGCCTGATGCCGCCGCCGGCCGAGGCGACCAATCAGAGGGCGCCATTCGACCGAGCTGGGCGCCGATTGGTCCACACATTTCTGCGGCGGCCAATGAGAGTTAGTGCTCGGGCCCTAAACGCGCCGGAGGTCAATCAGGCGACCTCGACATATGACACGGTAAGACGTCACGCGTCCTTCCCATAGGTCAACCCTAGAAGCTCGATGTGTGCATCTGGGCTCGTCGTGGCAGACGTCGGTGGACAGTGAGTGGCCTACCCTGAGTGACTTCGATGCGCACAAACGTCACTCCGACCGCCGATCAAGCGACTTCCACCTCAAACGCACACAGACCACCGAGCGCTGCACGCCTACTGTCGGACCAGGCGACGAGGGACATCGTCCGGCTCAGCGGGCCGACCGAAGGTCAGGCGAACACCGCGCGCCTGCGTCGGCATCAGCGTGGACGCCCGCCGACGCGTCGCCATGGCAACGCGTCAAAGTCAAGCTTTGGGTCAAAATCCAGCCACATGCTTCTGCACACTCGTGCCAAGCGTCGGAACACATGCTCAACCTAGGCGTACGCCTGCAGAGAACCACTGGTGTTCGTGCTGGCACAAGCCTTGGGATGCACCTCGACCTCGACGTGAGCCTCGGGGCACATCTCAGGGCGGACCAAGAGCAGGCCAGACGACACACGTTGGAGCACGCCTTGAGGTCCCCTCGGGGCACGCCGTGGGAGCTCTAGTACCGCTGTGGTAGCACCAGCTCCCGGACAGCCAGCAGGGAGCGCGCTCCGCCGGGTCTGGCCTGTCACGCGGCACACCATGGGTGGTGAGCCGGCGGTACATGAGAGGTACATCAGAGCCGACGGTATATGAGAGGTACATCAGAGCTGAAGGTACATCAGAGGTACATCAGAGCTGAAGGTACATCAGAGCTGACGGTAAATCAAAGGTACATCAGAGCCGACAGTACATCAGAGGTACATCAGAGCTGAAGGTACATCAGAGCTGAAGGTACATCAGAGCCGACAGTACATCAGAGGTACATCAGAACTGATGGTACACCAGTGGTACATCAGAGGTGCGGAAATGTGGACCAACACGGGACCGCCTCTCAACAAACACGTACGCCCACGCAACCGCCGCGCGGCTGATGAAGAACGCAGCTACTTCTTCCACCACTTCCGCTTTTCTTTTTTGGCACCTCCCTGCTCACCACCAGCCTCCACAACCCCGCTCTGCCCACCACCATCCTCCCCAACTCCGCTCTGCCCACCACCATCCTCCCCAACTCCGCTCTGCCCACCACCATCCTCTCCAACTCCGCCTTGTTCAGCACTATCCTCCCCAACCCCGCTCTGCCCACCACCATCCTCCCCAACCCCGCCATGCCCACCACCATCCTCCCCAACTCCGCCCCGCCCGCCACTGTCCGCCGCGCGGCCGTCACGCTCGTCACCGTCGTCTTCCGCGGCGTGACGCCGGTCGGCGCCGGTCGTGTCCGTCACGAGCGTGACGCCGGCGGCGTCACGGCCGTCGCCGCTGCCCTCCGGCGGCGGGGCGCGCGCGTGCCGGCCGACGCCCAGGTGCGCCTTGCTCTTGAGAATGTGCTCCTTGGTGACGGCGGCCGCCGGAGTCGCCGGAGTCGCCACGGTCGCCGGAGTCGCCACGGTCGCCGGAGTCGCCACAGTCGCCGGCTGGCCGGCGGCTGCGTCCGACTCGCTGTCGGCACACACACAGACGTGATCTCTGGTGAAGCCGTGATGACGTCACGCCTCACATACAAGAACACGAAGCTACATCACCTCGGGGGCATCTCACAAACGGGCACACGACAGCACTGAGGGACACTTCACAACTAGGAAACCGCTGCACCACCGAGGGACACCTCACAACCAGGAACACCGCTACACCACCGAGTGGCCCCTTACAGACAGGAACACCACTATGCCAACGACACATCTCACCAACAGGAACACCACTATTCGGTTGGTTATTGGTTTTACGACACGTCGACAGTTGAGTCATATAGCGTCGCCAATCTCTCACGCCGATTGGTCGCGGGCGAAGAGTAGCGACAGGTGAGACTCAACACCACTATTCCAACGAGGGACACCTCACAAACAGGACCACCGTTGCACCAACGAGACACACCTCACACACAGGAACAAGGCCACTTCACCGCCGAGATAGACACACGTCACAAACCGGAATACCACCACACCACCAAGGCAGGTACCTCACAAACAGGAACACAACTACACCGCGAAGGCAGGTACCTCACAAACAGGAACACCACCGAGGCGGGTAACTCACAAACAGGAACAACACCACAGCAGCACCACTCACTGTTGGAAAAATGGACATTTTTTGGACATTTGGCTGTCCAAAGAATTATACACTCCCAAAAATATCCACTCCTTGGGCTGCCAACTACCAGATGAAGAGCTAATGCATAACAAGAAATCCCAACTAGTGCTGCCACTATCAAATAATGATAATTGTTAACATAGCCTACAGAGCAGCATGCTCAATGGACTATATGGTGATCTTTGGCTAGTAGTGAGAATGAGATCCACCAGTTCTAATAATCTTCATCTTGTGTAATCATTTTGGGTCCTTGGCATGTCAACTTGGCAACATTATTGAGAATAATGTACATTTGTTATTTCAGCTGATCACCAGGGCTGCAGAAACATTCAAAGAGAATGCAAGGAAAAGAACAGAAGATGAGATGCCTGTTAGAGTTAAAGAATGACAGGATACCAGCAGAATGGAAGCTAAAGTTGGGATCACTATGCATATGACCACAACAGTGAATATATAAAAATATAATGGTGCAAATCAAGTGTATATTGGTGCAAGTGTAATTGCCTAGTACAAGTGAATAAACAAACATACATGCCTTCATTCACTTACTTTCCATTCACAAAAATGCCCTGACCAGAAGTGCTCCAAAGAATGCAAGACCAAAACTAGAAAGAGAACTGGAGTAGGCAGTACACAACTCGCAACTAGATAGGCATAAAGGGAATGATTTTCTGAATATCTCAGTAGGTGCAAGTCATGCTTTGGCATGGCAGTTTTTTATGAGGTGGGAGGCAAAAAAATTGTACTCAGTGTCAAATAGGATGGGTGCACCCAACAATATCCTGAAACACTTCATAAGTGCATCAAGACGGGTAAGGCTTCGCCAGGACCAAAGGAGGAGGCCCACGAGGCGTGGCAGGAGGCCCCTAATTTGGCAGAGAATGCCCCCTGGAACATGAGAGGAAGCCCCATACCATGCTAAAGGGGCCCCAGGATGCAAGTAGGCCCTCCAAGACGGGAGAGGAGGACCATTGAATATGGAGGAGGATAGGACACACGAGAAAACATCCAAAACCGGCAAAGAGGCTCCAGGAAATGAGACAAGACCCTTAGGACGCGAAAGGAGGCCTATAATTTGCAAGAAGCCCCTAATAAATAGTAGAAGTCGTGCCGGGGTACTTGAAAATCACGATATTGACCCCAAAAGATTCGGGCCGGGGCCCCTGAAAATCACGCTGAGCCTGGAAGTACCAAAACGTCACGTCCGGACCATGAAAATCACGCTAGGGGCACGACAGGTCGTACCGTGCCCCAACAGTCTCATTGGGACCAAAGCAAATGAAGCCGGGGCAACGAAAAACAATCCGGCATGGATAGTCACTCTGGGCCAAAAGCCCCCAACACGTATTGGACCCTCAAAAGTGTCGAGGCCGCTACAACTGGCGCTAGGGATCCAAGCAAATGACGTCGGGACCCAAAAGATCACATTGGATTCAATAAAGTCGCGTCGCAGCCCTTGAAAATCACACTGGGGTCCTAAAAGGTCGCGCCGGGGCCTCAAAAGTTCTAGCTACCCCAAAATTCACTTCTTATCCGGAATGTCACCCTGCGGCCTAAGAAAATCGGATCAAAGTCCCCCATAAACCCGGTGGGAACCGGAAAAAAGGTGTCAGGGCACCCGAAAAAATCGCTCCGGGAGACCGAAGAATCGTACCGGGACCCAAAACTATCGCACAAGGACCTTTGTCTCAATGTCCAAAAAGTTCACACCGAGACTCGATTGAATCAACCCCAGCACCGGAAAACCAAGAACAGGTATGGAAAAAAATACCCTGATGGCTTTTCTACTCCGAAAGGTGCCATTGGCTAACAAAACACTCCTTCAGTGGCCGCAATGGCATATCAAATGGGAAAATACCCCTCCCTCCTGAGAGGTATAAGCTTCAAAGAATCGTGCCGGGCCCCCCTAAAAGTCGCGCTGTAACCAAAATTCGCGTCGGTCCACCAGAATTCGCGCAGGGGTCTCCAAATAAATGCGGCGGGCCCCAGAAAGCTCGCTCTGAGGCCCGAAAATGTGCAACAGGAACCGCCAAAATCGCGTTGGGGCCACAGCTAAGTACAACGCGCCTCGCAAACTCGAACCGGTCCCCCCAAATATCGCGCTCGGGACCCACAATTCCCATCGGTAGTCCCAAAAATTTGGTCTGAGCATCGAAAATTCGCGTCGGGATCCCACAAATTGGCGTCTAGGGCCCCACATAAGCACAGTGCGACCACAAAAATCGCATTGGTATCCAAAAAAAATCAAGCTGTAGCCCTCTAAAATAAGGAGGGATTCCAAAAAGTAAATGTCCGGGTCAGGAAAATGGCTCTGGAGCACCGAACATATCACCAGATGCCTTCACAAATCGCGTACGGCCCAGAAAAAAGGCATACCGGAGCTCGAAAAATAAAGGTGGGATACAAAAACATGGCGCCAGGGGCTAAAAAAATCAGACTGGGATTCGGACTTTAAAAAAAATCAGAAAAGATTCACAAAAGTTGCGTTCAGCCCAGAAAACTGGCGTTGGGTTCCCGGAACCACGCGCCTTGGCACGATAAGTCGCTGGGACCCAGAAGCATCGCACCGAAGCCACAAAATTGTACTCGGGCCCCACACATGTGCGTCAGAAGCCCTAAATAAACAGCGGAACCCTAAGAGCACAACGGGGGCCGAAAATGCAACTGGCCCTCCAAAGCGCACAGTCTCCGAAAAAGCGACATGGCCTTAAAACATGCGTTGCAGCCCTAAATAAACATACCGGGAGCTCTAAAGAAAATACACGGGAAGCTCTCAAGGCACACAGGGGCTATGGGACGGCACAAGGGCTTGAAGAGAGGCGAGGCCACAAAAAAGCAACGTGGTCCCAAAACAAACAAAAAGACAGGGCACTAAATAAGCACATCGGGATCTTCGAAAACGCCCTGACACAAAAAAAAATCCTCGGTGTACAAAAAAAAATGCAACGAACCTCAAAACGAGCAGGGGTTTCGAAAATGTGTTAGGCCCCTAACAAAAATGGATTGGAGCCCTGAGACACATCCGTAGACAAAGAAGGACGCGACGGGTCCAAAAAGAACACTGAGGCAGGGTCTCGGTTTGGTAGCCAATCTGGGAGCATATTTAATCAAAGATATGAGATGCAGCAAAGCTCAGCGGGGTATTCGTATGTCTTAACCATCAGAAAATGTGGGAAGTAGGGAACTAATGATCGAATTTAATTAATCGAATTTTCGCAGCGAACGCCAATACGAAGCATTCCATCACGTCAAATATGGCGCAAGTCTATCATGTGGCAACAATTAGCAAGACGTAGGAGGCCTAGCAGAAACCGTAGCATCGCACGAAGTGTGGAAATTGCGCCGAATGCTCATGATGGGTGTGCACGTGCACGAACGTTGGCGTCGTGGTGACTGGGCGCTATGAACTGGAATGTCTGAAATTGGGGAATTTTGCATTTTAAAGTGATTTGTATAGATGTGATTTCAGCAGTGACTTATCAAGGGATACCAAAAGAAAACCCTAGAACATGGTGGGGAAGTTAGGGTTGAAATCCGACGAATCAGAAACGATAGTGGTAGATTATGCCCCTCCACAGGACAATTCAGTTGGTCACTAATTATTGTATTTAAAAAGGTCCCTTCGACCAAATAGTTGTCGAAATCCGAGGACTGTTGTAATGGATGTAGGCGGGCCTCCTCGAAATCCGTTTGCCCCTCCCCTTGACGCAAATATAGGTACGTCACTGAACCCCCAATAATTTTCAGAAACATACGCCCATGGGGAAAAGCCAACATTTAGGAGGCAAATTCCCCCTCACAAGCATACAAAACACCAATGCCCCATATAAAATGGGAAAAATGATGTTTTTCAATGCATTTTCTTCCTACAAACTTGTTTTCTGTGATTACAGCCTGCATGATTAGAGCTTCCCAGCTTCAATACCTTCTCAACAACGTCATTTACAAAACGGTACAGCACAGCGAATACCATGAGCGTGACGATGTGGAATTTGAAGGTTTTGCATTATTTATTAATTGCCATTGTTGCATTGTCATTTATACATTGTTGTTCAAAGCTTGTTCTTGCCGTGAATTTATTCGCTGAGGATTTATTATTTTAGCTTGTGTGCCAGGTGCCTTGCAGCCTGCACCAAATGTTATACAAATCAATAAATCCATAATATGGCGATCAGAAAACAAATTAAATCCACTTATCGTTGTCACCTTCGCGAAATTGTCGTCCTGGGACTGAGAAATGATCGTTTAAGCTTGCTTATGACATCAAGCTGGTGGGAATGACTAACAGTAGTGATGAATCTAGCCATGGTCAGTTAGACTTGGAGGACATAAAAGTGGGCTGATCAATGGAAGATATCTTTAAGATATGCTTGGCACTAGCCCTGCTAGCTCGCTGCAATCTGGAGGCCAGCGGGAATTTTTTTCTGGTTGAGAATGTATTAAAACATAGGTTTGTTTTAGCACTTAGGTATTTATCCACATATTACTTACTTATGCACTGGTATGGCTCTTGCGTTTTGCGTAAATGATGCACCATGCCATGAGCAAACAAGACATCAATATGAAATCATGTTTCCCATTCCCGAACCATACTAAGAGCCTAAAAAATACAATAGGAGGCCCTAACACAATGGAGGCCCCCTTTCCGGGAACAGGAGGCCCCCTTTCAACCTTGCCCGACCCCCCCCGGAAGAATTTCGTGGCGACTCCACCGGCCTCGACACCGGGTAGCAGGAAATTGCTGTACTATAATTACGTGTCTACCCATTGATGGTCTGGAAACCTATCAATCCTCACTGCGTAGACATTGCCTTGACACCAGGTGACAGGCAATTTCACCACAATCAGAAACGAAAACAGTCGGAAGGCAACAAGTAAAAATAACTTTAAAGGACGGAAAGTGAAAATGATTAAGGCCAAATAGGAGCAAGAAAAAATATGAAGAGGCCAAAGGGATGACAGGTCTAAATGTGACAGGAAGCCAAGTGGACAAGACTCTCGCTGGTAAGCTACACATGTAAGTTGATGTAAGTGGCTGTGGCACGTGTCGCAATGCGATGGATTGACGGCGGGACGGCCCCGTGGTTTTATGGTGGCCTGGCCCACCATTTGGTGTTGGGCCTCGTCAGTGCAGTGAGGACCCCATGTTCCCAGACTATTGAAGTGTAGATATGCTATGGGAGTAACGACCCGATACACTTTTCTCATTACAGTCCGTACGGGCTTGGAATCACGGAACTTTTCGGCAGAGGGAGGGGTGCAAAATGCGTTTAAAAAAACGATGATGCGATGTATTCTGGGGAATGGTGCTACTAGGCCGGGGCCGAGTACCTTACATTTCGCCAGACTAATGGCATACCGCTTCAACAGTGTCTGGCTGCCTTTTGTGATGCCTACCCTGCTAGGCAGCTGCTAGACGTGACCGTGATGATGCAGCCGATGCCACAGATGACTACCCTGCTAAGCAGCTGCTAGACGTGGCCGTGGTGATGCGGCCGATGCCAATGATGACTACCCTGTTTGGCAGCTGCTAGACGTGGCCGTGGTGATGCGGCCGATGCCACTGATGATGATGTTTGGCCACTGATGTTTGGCAGCTGCTAGATGTGGCCGTGGTGATGCGACCGATGTCACAGATGACTACTCTGTTTGGCAGCTGCTAGACGTGGCCGTGGTGATGCGGCCGATGTCACGGATGACTACCCTGTTTGGCAGCTGCTAGATGTGGCCGATGTCACTGATGACTACCCTGTTTGGCAGCTGCTAGATGTGGCCGTGGTGATGTGGCCGATGTCACGGATGACTACCCTGTTTGGCAGCTGCTAGATGTGGCCGTGGTGATGCGGCCGATGTCACGGATGACTACCCTGTTTGGCAGCTGCTAGATGTGGCCGTGGTGATGTGGCCGATGTCACTGATGCCTGTCCCGCTCGGCAGCTGGTAGACGTCACCTCAGTAATGCGGTCATCCGGCCTAAGACGTCTGGAGCAGCAGTTGGATGACTCTGATGGAGCTGCAGTCGCCGTCACTGTACCGGGTGGATCGGTGAGTTTCATGGGCGCAGCCAGTGCTTTCTGAAGGGGGCGACAACAAAAGCCACTAAACAGAAAAGGTATTCTCGAAGGCCATAAATGCTGCCGAGGACTAGGAAGGTCAGCCACCGCCACGTCAGCGGTGGCAGCCATCCCTGTGGCCACCACCATCCCAACGGCCACAGCTGTCCTGGGACTAGGAAGGTCAGCCACCGCCACCTCAGCGGTGGCAGCCATCCCTGTGGCCACCACCATCCCAACGGCCACAGCTGTCTTAGCGGTGACGACCACTTAAGCGGTCAAAGCCTGTCCTGACCACGGCTGCTCCAGCAGCTGCGGTCCCTCCAACGATGACGAAAATGACAGCCCAGCAATAGCTGTGACGGCCGCTCCAGCGGTGCCAGTTGCTTCGCGTCGGACCGGGCTGACACAGGTTAAGCAAAGCAAGGAAAAATAATTTGCCAGATGCTGTGTGTTGCGCATAGCTGGTCAGGCTTGTTCCTGGTCCATAACTGGTCAGTGAGCTAGTACTTCCCGTTTCCCCAAATTTTACACTTACTTTTCCCCACTGGTATTCACGCCTCCTATATATGCATATATATATATATATATATATATATATATATATATATATATATATATATATATATATATATATATATATATATATAAACATATATATATAAATATATATATACACACACACACACGCTTTGCCTCCCCTCAATTATATTTGCATGCGGTGCTGTGTTAAAATCACATGTACTGCCTTCGAAATGATAGCATTCACTAAAAAAAAGCAGTATATGTGGTGCATTAAAGAGATTGAACAATTCACGATACAGTGTCCCGATTTTTTTTGTGCACGAGTGTATTCGATCAATACCCCAAAACTGGACATGGTGTCAACAGAAGTCAACAATATTGCAGGTACCCATTAAATAACGTTAAAGGTGAAAGTACCAATTGTTCAGGAACTACTACCACACTGGCATCGATATAGAATGTTGTGTAATTGGCATGAAATGTTGTAGTTGAATGCAGTAGCATTTCACAGCAGCCAATTCAGGAACACAAACTTCCTGGAGGTCGAAACAAGTTTATATATGTTGCTTCCATTTCACTTTATGCATGTCAGGACGCTATGGCAGTGTGTAGTGTGTCTGCGCCCCGCCTGCCTGATTGTGTCTCATGTCCGACAGTCACACTACACGAGAGCCGTCCGCACCAGCCACGAACGGATGGCCGCGCAGGCTGGCCTCACTGGTGTCGCCGCACTCCACGTCCAGTCGCACTGTTCGCTGGCTGGGACGCTGGCGCAACGGCTCCGCCCCTCGGCCGCCACCCAGCTAGTCACAACATGTGGCGCGCAACCTGGAGACATGCTATTGGTGGCTATCGGCGGCCGAGAGGCTGCACGCACCCTGATTGGTCGCCTGCGGCTGCAGATGGCTGATGAGCTCGAGAGCCGTGGTGTGTCCGTGCGGAGCGACGGGCCCTTCTTCCTGTGGGTGGACGAATTTCCTCTGTTTGTACACGAGGGGGGCCGGCTGGTGTCGGTGCACCATCCCTTCACGAGACCGCACGAGGATGATGAGCACCTAGTTTTCACCAATCCGACTGAGGTGAGTGGTCTTCGCTGGCGTCAGCTATAACGGCGGCTCTAAATTGGCTGATTCGAATGGTTAGATGCAAGCGCATTGAGGCCAGTCTCTCTGGCGAAATTAGCCGCCAGAGAGACTGGCGACCAATTTCGTATATCCTTATCGGAATATTTCTTACGGGTCTCTTACAGTTGCCGAACTACACCATACATATGTGAATGATACCACGTAAAGTTCCATCTTCTCCACCGGACACATGAGAAAAGCTAGGGAAATTCCAAACAATGTTATAGAAGAGAAACAGCAAGTGAAACTGAAGGGATCCATCTCGGCATACTGTCGGCTGAGGAAAAATAAGAGGGCGTTTAGTGGAATATCAAGACCTTGACGACAGGAGTACTCGGTATGACTCAAAATTTAATCAGAAGGGTGACAACAAGACAAAAATCATAGAACATCATAATAACGGGCAAAACAAATACAGGCACTAGGAGACCTATGGGATAAAGGCCTCATAGTGAACTACCGTACGAAAAATGGTGGGATCATGGCACGGAAAAACAAAGAATAGAGGTATGTCCACATATGTATGATACAGGAAGAAATTATACAGGCCACTGAAAATGCACCACCCAAGCCCACAACATACCGTTAATTTCAAAGATCCCACAACAATGAGTAAACACCTGCAGGACGCAGGATATCCCAGAGGGTGGGTTTGGAGGAGTACGTAACACGCACAGCCTGGAATGGGACCAGAGGTGGAAGGGGGAGGGGATTGGAGTCAATCAGTCAGAGCAGTATATAAAAAAACATATATATAACACTTAATGCAGATTTACTGAAGTTTATATACACAGATACACATACATACACACACACACACACACGTATATATATATATATATACATGCACAGACACATGCATATACACGCACATATATATATATACATATATATATATATATATATATATATATATATATATATATATATATATATATTATGGGCAAGTTCCATGAAAATTCATTGAAGGGTTTTAGTTTCATGAGGGGGTTGGAGAGACCCCGGAGTTCTGAGATGACCAAAAAAACGCAGTGCATGTAGGCTTAACAAGTTTGTTCCTATATAGTTGACTGCGAAAGTATCGCAATCGCTCTTAACGCGCCATGAAAAGTCGCTCCTTCAGTGTAATTGTATATTGCATAAATGTCAACACAACCGCACAACTCGCCACGGTGCTCTTGATCGCCCGGGAGTCGAGACACCGCAGCACATGGTGTCGACAAACGGTTATACATTCACGTAACTTCAGTGGTCACAGATTGAAGTTATCTTTTCCGGTCACGTAATTAACATATGTGTAAATGTGTGTACCAAGTTTCGTAGAAATGCATTAAAGGGTTTGGAACTTACTTAGGATGGGGTAGAGCAGCCCCCCCCCCCCACACCCTATAGTTTCGACAAACGGTTACAAGTTCCTGCAGCTTTCTATCGTGTGATCGAAAGTTCTTGCTGTGCCATTCCACGACCTAAGCCAAGTATTCAAGCTGTTCCGCATCCCAGGTCCGGTCCATCAGGTCCTGCAGCAGCTTGATCATTCGTTCTGCGCCTTCGTTCACCACCGCCAGCTGTCGCACGTACTCTGAGGCTCTCCTGTAGCCAGCGTCGCTGTTCCACTGGCTTTCCAACTTCAGCAGTCATTCGGCGTAGTCATGGAATCGGTCAAAGAGCAGCCAGGATCTGCTGAAATCTGAAAGTGTGCAGAATTACCGCGGAAGAGATCAGTGGGCCGGAAGCAGCAGGCAGGCGGAAAATGTTGCATCAATCAGTAGTTTTTGGAGACGGCCGATGGCCATGCGTGAGAAACTGTGGATGTGGGCGCAGGCGACCTGTTTGACGAAGACGCGAAGTGCGTGGAGGCCCCACTGCGGCAACCTCCCGAGCATATTGACTGGTTTGTTTGTTTTTCTGGGAAACTGTCAGCTCGTCCTCAATATCGAGCCTTTTCAGGACGTCAGAGTGCGACGCCAGCATGGTGGCACAGCTCAGCCGTTCTTGGCCGACGGTGCTATGCAGCTACGACTTGAGCCAGCGTGACAAGCTGAACTAGCTTTCTGCCGTTAATTTTGCTATATGTACACTTGCGCTCACGTGCATCCGCGTGTACGTACATTTGTTCGGTCACCAGTCGGAGGACGGGCGCAACTATCCGCACATATATTGTGTCCACAGGCGCGAGGGCAACATTTTGACCTCGTCTCAAACGGATGGGAAGTGGGCGGCGGCTCGATGCGCATACATGAGCCTGCCCTCCAGCGGTACATTTTGGAAGTAGTACTTGGTGAGGACACCGCTGCGCTGCAGCACCTGCTGGAAGCCCTGGCCAGTGGTGCGCCTCCACACGGCGGGATCGCGCTCGGTGAGGCTCCCTGGTCTGTTCCAGTCACGTTTTGTGCACCACGTGTGAACAGTTTGCCACCTGCGTGTATGTAGTAGAGTTTAAACAGTAAGGTCCAGTTTTTCGGAGCGTCCTAGTGCATTTGTGCCGCACAAAAAAATCTGAGTGATGCCGCCGAATTTAACTGAATGCCACGTTGATGTTGCACAATCGTGGACTCCGGTTTGCACTGTATATTTTGGAATAATTTCGCATCACGTGGACACCAGATGATGAGCACATGTGGGATAATTATCATCCGGACACCTCGTGTCTTTGGAAGACCGGCTTCACTGCTAGCTGAGTAGTCGCACATCAGCGAGCGTCAGTTAACTCGGCTGGTTTACACAAATGGCCGGCCGGATACGGTGCTGCCCGGCCTCTCGTGCGCAACAATGCATCGCGACAGCCGTGGCCAGAGCAAATGAGCTGCATCCGTCATCATGTTCGCAGCGTTGGTTGGCCGCGCGATTTTTACGCCACTGCCCACTTTCAGGATTGGATCGGCTGGTGGCGCTCGCGGCAGGTGCAGCATCCATTCGTGACGTCATCGCGTTTCCGAAGTCCTCTGGTGGCCGAGATTTGATGGCTGATGCACCCAGTGAAATTTCTCACAAGGAATACGAGATGTATCATCTCACCGAGCCCAAGCGTAACTAGTTCAGTCATGTAGTATGTTTTCTGCGCGTATTTTGACAAGCACGTGCATGTGCGTCGGCACAGCGACATTACACTGGTGCAAGTGATGAATTGGTGCATCGTCAAATTGTTGTCCCATCGATGGCTTACTGGCAAATAAAGTACCCTTTCTTTGTGGGATTTTCTGCCGTTGTTGGCTGCCCAGACGTATGGCAGTCGCATCCGGACGACCAGTGATATAGTCGCCTACAGTCGGCACACAGGTGATTGTCACGTATCCACACGAACACAGGAAGCGCCGACCGCGGTGCTGACTCAGCCGCGCCAGGGTCGGTGCAGTCGCACGTAACGCCGAGTGGTGGTGCTCCGAACCGTCTGGGACTCGGCACTCCTCCCCTACCCACCGCACGTGTGTACACTGCGGCGCGGTCATGCCATCCACCGCTCAGTAGGAGTGACGCTGCTGGGCTGACCTGTCTCGCATCTCGACACTTTTCGAGGGTGGCTTTGATGTCGCTTATCTGGACTTCAGGGATGTGCATGACAAAACACATGCCTTTCTGGGCATTCATGACCATAGAGAACTGAAAGAAGCCAAGGATAACATTGAAAATTAGTTAATTCAGTCACTCCAGCATGAAGGTGAAATCCACAGGAGTCTGACAGCAGAAGTAATGCATGTCTGTTAATAAACGCCTTATCACATGTTACCATGTCTGGAAGCTGCAGAGGACACTCTGATAGCTGCAGAAGAAAGTCACCCTACCTGGTTCTAGCAGCCGTATAATGATGGCGATAAATAAGTGTACGTGTTGCACTTACCTATCCCTGGGGAAAAATACAAACCTAAACAGCTAATGCTCAAGTAATGCATACGCCATGGGGATCGATTTTCTCAATGTGATTTCACTATCTGCAGGGCATATTAACCATCTTCGGGAACCGCTTTATTCAAGAAAAACCCCATTCCTTTTAAAAGGTAGGGCTTTCAGCTCACTTTGTCTTAGACATTACCCTCTGCTTCTGAATGTGTATTATATCAACTGTTTGTTCCCCCAGGGAACGTCCGGTCACCATGCTCGTCATTACGCTGTGTGAGTGTCATGCTTATCTGAAGTAGGACTGGGCAGACTGTCGCCAGAATTCCACGTACATGTCACGACGGCTGACCTTTGTGTTGGTACGATACTGATCGCCTGTTGGCTGTACAGCCAGTCGTCACATTATTAGCAGCACTGCCAGTTAAAGTTCCACCAACGCTGTAACCATGTGGATCGCCAGGCTTGATACAGCACGATGCTGTGGTGCGGTGACTGCAGCTCAGTAGTAGGAGCGGCGCGGGTTGTTGAGAGGGTTCGGTCGGAACTTGTAGGCGAGCAT
Source organism: Ashinkailepas kermadecensis (assembly GCA_034440615.1). NCBI lineage: Eukaryota > Metazoa > Arthropoda > Thecostraca > Neolepadidae > Ashinkailepas > Ashinkailepas kermadecensis. Next base: position 113,080 of record JAOTOM010003073.1, on the reverse strand, counting down.
CATACGCTTGCGGTACACCTCGAACTGGTCGTCCTCCTTGCCAACGACGGCCTGTGAGCTGGTACCGACGCCCGCCGTGTCGAGCGAGCGCTGCTGGCTGATGGGAGTCGTAATGCCGGACCCGTCACAGCCCAGACCAGAGCCCTCCGACCAGCCCATCTTCTTCAGCATTTGGAAACCCATATTGTCCTCTTTGAGCTTGAACTCGCGGTAGTCGGACATATCGGGCTCACGGTCCTCCTTTAGTGCGCGCCAATTCTCCATGAAGCGCTCCAGCTCGTCGGGGGGCAGGAAGTCGCCGACGTGGTGCTTTCCCTCATTTATCTTGGTGAGCTCCTCCGCCTTCGGGGCCGTATCCGACATCTCCGCCTTGCGTCTGCCGGCGAGAGGTGGCATTGTGACAGCGGTAACGGGCGTGGGGCAATACACATATACAGGCGACGCCTTCGCAGCCGGTGACAGGCCAATCAGACAGTGATAACAAGGACAGCGTCAGCTGCCAGCTGATGGACAATGCAGTCTTTTCTTGTGATTGCAGAGGTCGGTATATTGCGATCGATCATAATATCTGGAATGAAAGTTGTCACAGCTGACAATAACCCCACTTCATTCCATGGAAACGTTGGCTGTTTCCCCTCTGTCGAGCACTCCGGATACAGTGGGCATCCATAGCCAATTATGTAAGCTATACTACACGAGAATCGTTAGCGAGCCGAACTTTCTGCATGCTATTTTGGTGTAGTCACCAGCACCACACCAGCAGTGGTGCAGAAAGCTGTATGACGAAACTGCTGGCGAAGGTGTGACAGGTTAGCACTGTGATCGCCCTCTTTCTGTGACAAACGTCGACGGGACGTGGACGCTGGAACTGGACTTGGTTGGTTATTGGTTTTACGACACGTCGACCGTTGAGTCATGTAGCGTCGCCAATCTCTCACGCCGATTGGTCGTGGGCGAAGAGTAGCGACAGGTGAGACTCGAACCCACAACCTTTCGATTGTGAGACGAGCATCTTACCCCTAGACCACTCGTCCCCTAGTAGCCGACATGAATATAACTAACGCAGAGCTTTTCATTGAAATGTTTTCGGCAACATCCAACAATATATTTAAACAATGCATTTAACAAAGCAAAGAACTGTCATTGAGTTCAATGATGATTTGCATTATAAAATGTCATTACATGTCAAATGTTAAATGTCATTACAAATATTTTCATCCCTAAACGGACACCCTAGTGGCTGTAGCAAATAAAAACTGCTGAGTTTAAATACAACATACTGATTTTGGCACTGAGTATGCAGACTTTGTCATTACCGAAAGTGCATGTTCAGAATATTAAATGACGTCATGAATATTACAATTATGGTGGTTATCCATTTTCTGGCCAAAAACTTGAAATAAAGCATTGATAATTTTGAAGGGAAAACTGAACAATTCAATTCAGTTCTGCTATATTGTAAATCAGCATGGTACATTTAACATTCATCGCAATGTTGAAAAGAGCTTGAATATGGAATTAAACCTGGGCTTGATTCGTTTCTTCGTAGCGTATCCTTCCGTTGGATTTGTGAAGTGGAGTGTCGATTATATACTACTGTTTTACTATGGTGATTAATTTTGAGTGCTACAGGCTGACAATGTAGAGGGGCCAGCTATGGTACCACTTTCAAAGATAGAGGAGATATGTTAGTTATGGTACCACCCCCAATAATAAACAAGGGATGTGGTCATGTAGGTTGCAATTATTTCGGAGCGAGAAGATCGTTTCCCAGAAAGAACGACCATGCATACAAGTCCTACAACTTAAAAAACATCATTTTGAGAATGGGGCGTTGCAGCTCACGGGAACTTCGTCATGCACCAGGTAAGTTTTGCTACTGGGCCAGTAAGAAAGGGTCTGTTCCCACGCTCTGACTCGGAACGGGTTTAGCTCCAGCCAGAATTAACGGACCCATATTTTTTCAAAATTAGCACCCATGACTGAAACTACAACTTACCCATCAAATTTAACACGCCCAGCTCCGATTCCTATCGGAGAATTCCTCCGATTCCATATCCCATGCCTTTTGGATTCCTTCTAAACACACCTAAAATAAAGGAAGTACGACATGTAAGATCAAAGGACTGTGCTCCTGGCCCAAGATGGGTTCAACGATGTTTTGAAGCTGGTTGGTTGGCTATTGGTTTTACGACACGTCGACCGTTGAGTCATGTAGCGTCGCCAATCTCTCACGCCGATTGGTCGCGGGCGAAGAGTAGCGACAGGTGAGACTCGAACCCACAACCTTTCGATTGTGAGACGAGCATCTTACCCCTAGACCTGTTTTGAAGCTGAATGCCACTGTTGCGGCATATGTGTCATGTTCCGAGTTTGCCTTTCTACATCCGTCGACCGGCAGGATTAGGCTTTTCCCATCCAGAGGAGGTTCGGTCAGGATAAACCTATTCCGGATGAGACACGAAAACGACCGGTAGAGGAAATTGACGCTCAACCTATTTCGGTTCGGGGCGCGGGAGCAAACCACAAGTTGTTCATTCGATTTATAATGTTCGCTGAAAATAATAGGAAGATATTTCAGTGTGACAAGTCAAGAATGTGGGGGTAATTTTGAAGTATAATGCACGACTACAAAATACTGGTATTGTCGGTTCTGATGTTAAATACCCACCAAACGTATCGCTATCTGAGCTGCTATCTGACTACGATGGCCATTCGACCCTTTCGTCGGTCCAGGAGCCTTTCACGTCGGCACAGGAGCCTTTCACGTCGGCACAGGGGCCCCTCGCGTCGGCACAGGGGCCCTTGTGAGCCTCCTGTACCGACGCCTTGAGGGGCCCTTGTGGGCCCCTCGGGCCGTCCGGGAGGGGAGGAACTCTCCCTCTTCGCCACCACTTGGCTATGCCACTGCCCAACGGTTGGTTATTGGTTTTACGACACGTTGACCGTTGAGCCATATAGCGTCGCCGATCTCTCACGATTGGTCACGGGCGAAGAGTAGCGACAGGTGAGACTCGAACCCACAACCTTTCGATTGTGAGACGAGCATCTTACCCCTAGACCACTCGTCCCCACCGCCCAACGGTGTCTCAACGATTTCTGTTTTGCAATTGTGGATGTTGGATATCGCTATGGCTACTGGCAAAATCATCCGGATTCTGGATAGCCACACAGCACAATGTCACCAGTACAGCAGTGAGCTGTGGGCCACACATAGCACAATGTCGCCAGTACAGTAGTGAGCTGTGGGCCACAGGTAGCACAATGTCGCCAGTACAGCAGTGAGCTGTGGGCCACACATAGCACAATGCACAATGTCGCCAGTACAGCAGTGAGCTGTGGGCCACAGTCCCACAGTCCCAGCTGACAAAACTTACCCAAAAACTTACATCGTTCACTTGTGTCCTTTTGTTGACACTCAAGTGACGGCACCACTAAGCTTGAATCCTAGCAGCATTCTAGAACGTCTCCTATTCCACCCTCCGTCATCTACTCATCGCACTGAAGACATAACTAAACATACCATTTTGAAGACGTGCCCCCCCCAATAAACAAACAAAACTCACGATCAATACGAGGCATATAATACTACCCCGGTACCACCAATGTATCTTCCACGGATATCCGAAAGTCAAGCATTTCAAATTCGATAAGCATATTTTCTGATGATACTAGACGACAGTTCAACGAGCAGTCCGAAACTGAGCGAGTATACGCCGGTCACATGTCACGTACCGCTTGTGCTCCCAGGTGCCACCTTCAATGTCCTCATCAGAGTCGTAATCGTACTTGACCTTTCCCCTCTGAGACAGACGCTCGGCCTCTGCCTTCTTCTGCTTAATACCCTCGAGCAGCACGTTCATCTGCAGATAAAGTTCTTCGGGTTAGGTCAGGCCAACCGGTACTCAGCTCGGCATTGTTTTGCTGGTTAGGATACCGCCAGACTTGCAATATAAGCGGGCCGGACCAGCGTCTCTCAGCAAGATTCAGCCGTGGAAAAACTATTTTCAGATGAGTAAGTGGTGTATCTGGTGCGTGCCCTGCAGAAGTGCGCCTACTTGCGCGGACCTTGGGAGGTTAGGCCAGGTCAAAGCAATGTATCCTCATGACGCCATGCCGTCGTGGTCATTCATAATATTCTACACCAACGTGTGCACAGTGGTTTGTTAATCACTCTCACATTGCTATTTCCATCTTGTCTGACCTATGGCCCAGAAGGCTTAAACTAAGTACTACTACGGCCTGAATCTGTGCTTGCAAGATGTGTCCTCCCCAAGAGTGAACCTCTTTGTGCAGGGGATGATGATGATATTCAGAGGTTTGAAGGGCGCGTCAGTAGTTGAGGTCCTTTTGTACCCGCGTTTTGTTGACTAATCACGGAATCGATTTAACCGCTTTGCTGTTGAACACTGACTTGGTTGGTTGGTTATTTGGGTTTAGAGGCGCATCGACTGCGTTGGTCATACAGCGCCTTGAACACTGACTGAAAGACATAGTGAACTGGATATCACAGTGCGCGTCATCTGGGCTGTACACTGTAGCACGCAACGGGTGGGTACAAAACAAATGCACACATTTCAAACACCTTATCTCGGTACTACATATCAATACATTATCTTTATGCTAAGTAAAAGCTATTCCAATTTTCTTACATGCTATATGCATGCTTCTTAATCCTGGCAGTGCGGGAAAGTGGGAGCAAGGGATAGTTAAATTGAACCCTATACTAGCTTTTATTCTGATAGAGAGATAGGTTGGTTATTAGGGTTTTAGGGCGCATGATAGAGAGATAGATGCCATGCAATCGGCATGACGTAGCTCCATCGTTCAACTTTCAGGTGCTGTACATGGGTCTATCCACTTCATCTGGTTGATCTTCCAGAACAACAGTCCGTGTAGGTACCAAATCGAAAATCAAAAGCAAAGCCGTGTGAGAGTTTGAGAGTTTCAGGAAAAAATCCAAAAGAAACTGTTTTGAGATCTAGAAGTAAAAAGATCACTTTTGGGAAACGCAATCACAATGGAAATCAGATCAGCATCCAAAACCACCCCGTTGTAGCCATTATTATTTCTCAATAGTCCGTATTTTAGCCTTCAGCGCGTCAGGGATACGTGCATCTCCGTGAAGTTTCGGGTCATATCACGACCAGAAACAGAGGATATGGGAGGTCAGATGGAAATGAATTGGCATAGACGTAAGAACAGATGTAGACATGGATTCATTCCGAATTGAACAGGGAGTTAACTTCACCTGTTGGTAGTGTTTGGTTTGTTAGTAAGTTATTTGGGCTTCAGGGCGCTTCGACCAGAATTGATCATTCGCGCCCATTGGTAGTGTTTGGACAAAGGGCCACACTTCGGCGATTGGACGAATAAATAGAATGAGTGAAATTAATTGAATGCCTGCGGCTAATCAAGACTGTATATTCTAGGTAAGTTTAAAACCACACTATCCTTCAAGTGTTTGAGACAAGAAGTAAAATAAATGTTCATAGAAAAGGGCTATATGGTGGATATATCACACCCACTATCAAATTAGTAGGACATATCGCCTTGGGAAATATCCGGGCATTCGAACGCATGTTACTTTAATGATGTGAATAAACAGACTGTTTGTTAAGTTTTAACCCAGGATATACAGGGCTTTTTCTCATGACATGACTGACGGAGGTGGGACATTTTTCTCCTCTGGTTAATTTCGTAGCAAATAATGAATTCGAAAAATTCATACAGCAGCACCCAAACCCTTCAACCTGTGGCCAGAACACCAACTTATATAAATCTGGAGGTCACAGGTGATGTCATAGTTCAGATCAAACACTAAACGTTTGGTTCTTAGGTTGATCGCAGTATATCCCCGAAGTTGCCGAATACAAGGACGATTTCTTTCTTGAATGCTATTGAGTTCCTCGGCAGCTCAGTTAGTTAGTTAGTTATTCGAGTTTAGGGGCGAATCGACTGCAGTGATCATGCAGCGCCCTCCTCGGAAACTGAGTTCGGAACATTCTGACCACAAGGTCGCGATGTACGTGACATGTAGAGTACGCTTATGCAACTTAAATTTCCCACTGTTAGATCTAACCGTGAATTTGTGACTTCTAAAACATTCCTTATTTCGAAAAATATCACAAGTTGTTTGTCATTCATGTCTATATGCCTATATGTCTAATTCCTTTGGAAAATAATTAATTTTTCCCCAGAAACATTTTGTCCAGGGACTTCCAGGGTGGGGAGGGGATATAACCTGCACCCATTCCAAGTTGTTTTAGGTTTTCAAGTTTTAATATTTTTGATGAGATTCTCCTTTCCCTTTTAACATAGCTGGATATTCCGAGTGTGACCGGGTCTAAATCCCGCTGGTTTGGTACCCTGGTAATGTTCATTTGTCATTTTCCCTATTAAACCTGAACATATGTCATGAAAATAAGTACTTTGATCCCCATGACTTCGTGACAGATCTCCAGCCATGCCTTTTACAATTATCACACAAAGCAAGGATCTTGACTTCCTCGGCAGCTTGGGATACTTGTGCCACACATTATAATATGACCTGCTCTCAGCACAGCTTCTTTTTCCAGCGACGCTTCCTGTCACCAATGTACTGGACAATACTATACGCATCAACCAAAAGAACGTTGCTGGCGCTCATCTTATATTTTACCCAATAAATTCGGCCGGCGTTTATGTACCAGCGGCACTTGCCAGTTGCGACAAGAGGCGGCAAACCTGCGCCAACACCGTACTACGTATTTGTGGATCGGTCGTGCGATGGTGCTGACATCTGCAGGGTGGTTAAAATGTCCATAACTAAACATTTTCTTTGTCTTGAACTTAGGACACAATTGAGCCTGTTTAAAGCCTTTACATACACTTACAAATAATGCGCTTGTGAAAAAGGCTTCTTAGAGTTCCCATTATACCAGTATTAAAAATGACGTTCCGGAATATAAGGGATCCCTAAAGTAGTACATCCCGCCTCCTACCACATTCGGGTGCTTCGAGTCCCTGGAATGTGCGGTCAGTATCCTCAAATCAAAGCAAATTTTAACATGGGTCCCTAAGGGCGAGACCCTCTGATGTATTTTGGAGTCAACAGCTTTAGCATTTTCGGAGCCTCCCAATGATTTCCTTAAAGCTCCGCCCGTACCTAAATTGCTAGTTAGGCGCATGTCGGAGACAGTGCTGGTACAAGTTATGGCTACACGAATGATGGAAGGGAGAATCAAATCTGAACATGCCATTTATATAGATTGAAGTCAGAAAACTTCGGAATGAATGCCAGTGTTTTGCTTAGCTGAACAAAGCTGCCTTGCGCTTCGAATAAAGAAGATAGATTGCAGCTGATATGTGTACTATCAAAGTAAAACAATATGAAGGAAAATAAACAAGACGTACAGAAATTGCTATCGAGGTTCACAGTGGCAAATCTGAGATAAATTAAATATCTGGGTCATGGATCGATTATGGAATTTCTGGTGTAAAGGAACTAACAATAATACCCAGCTCAGCAACTCACTGTTACTAAATTTAGATGCAACCAAACTAAAGCCAGAAGGGTGCAGCTTTCTACAAAGTACGGACTAGGATATTTCAGTACGCAAAAGGACCAGACACTTTTTAAGTGCATCATGAACAGGGCAATGAAGTGGCTGAAGTGTGGTTGTTGGGTATGCTGGCCCGTACCTTCATCTGGTCGCGACACTGCTTCCACTGGTCGTCGGTTAGATCCACGTCGCCGAACACCCGTCTGGCGTACGCTATCAGTTGCGGCGTCTTGTCGATGGCGGCTGTTGTGGCCACGGTCGAGCCTGTAGCCATACCAAACACCACTGGAATACTGGTGAACACCTTCCTCAGCTTCCTAGGGCGGTCAGCACTCAGCAGCCACACATGGTCGGAAATTAACGTGAGCAGTCACCGCCACAGGGAAATGGGGAAATGTGGAGCATGTCACATATAGAACTCAACAGTAAATCGGTACCGACAACCACGCTCGGTTCCCGGCACCCACCCAGTGTGGAGCGGCCCACCTACACCGGACACCCACCCAGTGTGGAGCGGCCCACCTGCACCGGACACCCACCCAGTGTGGAGCGGCCCACCTACACCGGACACCCACCCAGTGTGGAGCGGCCCACCTACACCGGACACCCACCCAGTGTGGAGCGGCCCACCTACACCGGACACCCTCCCAGTGTGGAGCGGCCCACCTGCACCGGACACCCTCCCAGTGATGAGCGGCCCACCTACACCGGACACCCACCCAGTGTGGAGCGGCCCACCTACACCGGACACCCACCCAGTGTGGAGCGGCCCACCTACACCGGACACCCACCCAGTGTGGAGCGGGCCGTCTACACCGGACATCCACCACCCACCCAGTGCGGAGCGGCCACCTACACCGGACACCCACTCAATGAGGAGCGGCCACCTACACCGGACACCCACCCAATGAGGAGTGGCCCACCTACACCGGACACCCTCCCAGTGAGGTGCGGCCCACCTACACCGGACACCCACCCAATGAGGAGCGGCCCACCTACACCGGACACCCACCCAATGAGGAGCGGCCCACCTACACCGGACACCCACCCAGTGTGGAGCGGGCCGTCTACACCGGACACCCACCCAGTGTGGAGCGGCCCACCTACACCGGACACCCACCCAGTGTGGAGCGGCCCACCTACACCGGACACCCACCCAGTGTGGAGCGGCCCACCTACACCGGACACCCACCCAGTGTGAAGCGGCCCATCTACACCGGACACCCTCCCAGTGATGAGCGGCCCACCTACACCGGACACCCACCCAGTGTGGAGCGGGCCGTCTACACCGGACACCCTCCCAGTGAGGTGCGGCTCATCTACACCGGACACCCACCCAGTGTGGAGCGGGCCGTCTACACCGGACACCCTCCCAGTGAGGTGCGGCCCATCTACACCGGACACCCACCCAGTGTGGAGCGGGCCGTCTACACCGGACACCCACCCAGTGTGGAGCGGCCCATCTAAACTGGACACCTACCCAGTGTGAAGCGGCCCCACCCACCCGGAACCCATCTAATGTGAAGCAACCCCACCTTCAGGGCGCCTACCCAGTGTGAAGCCTACACGACACCCATCCAATGTGAAGCCTACACGACATCCACCAAGTGTGAAGCAACCCCACCTACATCGGACACCCACCCAGTGTGGAGCGGCCCACCTACACCGGACATCCACCCAGTGTGAAGCGACCCCGCGTACACGACACCCACCCAGTGTGAAGCGGCCTCGCGTACACGATACCCACCCAGTGTGAAGCGGCCTCGCGTACACGATACCCACCCAGTGTGAACCAACACGATACCCACCCAGTGTGAAGCCTGCACGATACTCACCCAGTGTGAAACCTACACGACACCCACCCAGTGTGAAGCGGCCTCGCGTACACGATACCCACCCAGTGTGAAGCGGCCTCGCGTACACGATACCCACCCAGTGTGAAGCCAACACGATACCCACCCAGTGTGAAGCCTACACGATACTCACCCAGTGTGAAACCTACACGACACCCACCCAGTGTGAAGCCTACACGATACCCACCCAGTGTGAAGCCTTCACGACATCCACCCAGTGTGAATCCTACACGACACCCACCCAGTGTGAAGCTTACACGACATCCACCCAATGTGAAGCCTACACGACACCTATCCAGTGTGAAGCCTACACAATACCCATCCAGTGTGAAGCCTACACGACACCCACCCAATGTGAAACCTACACGACACCCACCAAACGTGAAGCCTACACGACACTCACCCAGTGTGAAGCCTAAACGACATCCACCCAGTGTGAAGCCGGTGGACGAGTGGTCTAGGGGTAAGATGCTCGTCTCACAATCGAAAGGTTGTGGGTTCGAGTCCCACCTGTCGCTATTCTTCGCCCGCGACCAATCGGCGTGAGAGATTGGCGACGCTACATGACTCAATGGTCGACGTGTCGTAAAACCAATAACCAACCAACCAACCAGTGTGAAGCCTACACGACACCCACCCAAGGTGAAGCCTACACGACACCCATCCAGTGTGAAGCCTACACGATACCCACCCAGTGTGAAGCCTACACGACACCCACCCAAGGTGAAGCCTACACGACACCCATCCAGTGTGAAGCCTACACGATACCCACCCAGTGTGAAGCCCACACGACACCCACCCAATGTAAACCTACACGACACTCACCCAGTGTGAAGCCTACACGACACCCACCCAATGTGAAACCGACACGACACTCACCCAGTGTGAAGCATAAACGACATCCATCCAGTGTGAAGCCTACACGACACCCACCCAATGTGAAGCCTAAACGACACCCACCCAGTGTGAAGCCTACACGACACTCACCCAGTGTGAAGCCTACACGACACCCACCCAATGTGAAGCCTACACGACACCCACCCAGTGTGAAGCCTACATGACACTCACCCAGTGTGAAGCCTACACGACACCTACCTGGTGTGAAGCCTACATGACACCCACCCAGTGTGAAGCCTGCACGACACCCACCCAGTGTGAAGCCTACATGACACTCACCCAGTGTGAAGCCTACGACACCCATCCAGTGTGAAGCCTACACGATACCCACTCAGTGTGAAGCCTACGTGACACTCACCCAGTGTGAAGCCTACACGACACTCACCCAATGTTAAACCTACACGACACCCACCAAACGTGAAGCCTACACGACACTCACCCAGTGTGAAGCTTAAACGACACCTACCAAACGTGAAGCCTACATGACACCTACCCAATGTGAAACCTATACGACACTCACCCAGTGTGAAGCCTAAACGACACCTACCCAATGTGAAACCTACACGACCCTCACCCAGTGTGAAGCCTAAACGACACCCACCCAGTGTGAAGCCTACACGACACTCACCCAGTGTGAAGCCTACACGACACCCACCCAATGTGAAGCCTACACGACACCCACCCAGTGTGAAGCCTACATGACACTCACCCAGTGTGAAGCCTACACGACACCTACCTGGTGTGAAGCCTACATGACACCCACCCAGTGTGAAGCCTGCACGACACCCACCCAGTGTGAAGCCTACATGACACTCACCCAGTGTGAAGCCTACGACACCCATCCAGTGTGAAGCCTACACGATACCCACTCAGTGTGAAGCCTACGTGACACTCACCCAGTGTGAAGCCTACACGACACTTACCCAATGTTAAACCTACACGACACCCACCAAACGTGAAGCCTACACGACACTCACCCAGTGTGAAGCTTAAACGACACTTACCAAACGTGAAGCCTACATGACACTCACCCAGTATGAAGCCTACACGACAATCACCCAGTGTGAAGCCTACACGACACCTACCCAACGTGAAGCCTACATGACACTCACCCAGTGTGAAGCCTACATGACACTCACCCAGAGTGAAGCCTACACGACACTCACCCAGTGTGAAGCCTACTCGACACCCACCCAGTGTGAAGCCTACACGACACCCACCCAGTGTGAAGCCTACACGACACTCACCCAGTGTGAAACCTACACGACACTCACCCAGTGTGAAGCCTACACGACACCCACCCAGTGTGAAGCCTACACGACACCCACCCAGTGTGAAGCCTACACGACACCCACCCAGTGTGAAGCCTACACAACACCCACCTGGTGTGGGGGCGACCATGCCCACAGGAGGCACAGCAGCTCTATCGTGTTCGGCTCCCCAGCGACTGCCGCGCCCCCGACTGCGTTCACTGCAGTCGGCGCTGCCACCTGATCCAGCTATGGCACGACCAGGGGCAAACTTAGCCACTCCACTCAATGGCACACTATGGCACGACCAGGGGCAAACTCAGCCACTCCACTCAATAGCACACTATGGCACGACCAGGGGCAAACTCAGACACTCCACTCAATAGCATACTAGTGAAATATATAACGGCATTGAACCTTCGACAGGTGATACCACGGTATGACACAGGAACTCAACAATTCGAATATTCCATTCCAGAGTTCTAATACATTCATTTCTTCAGCTAAATGCTTCGCAGGGGAGGGACATGTCGGCATCATTTTCGTCCACACAAGGCCAGAGCCGAAACATCGGCAGGAAGTATTCTACTTAGGGTTCTTCATTATTATATCCTGGCTGTATAATAAATGCCAACAGTCGCTGCCAGTCGTGTACGGTACGACAGTGCCGGTGATCCTTCTGGTGGTACAGGGTACGACAGTGCCGTTAATCCTTCCGGCGCACAGGGTACCACAAGACCGGCGATCTTTCTGGTGGTACAGGGTGCAAGGCCAGCAATCCTTCTGGCGGTACAGGGTACGACAGTTCTGGCGATCCTTCTGGCGGCACAGGGTACGACAAGGCCAGCGATCCTTCTGGCGGTACAGGGTAATGACCGTGCTGGCGATCCTTCTGGCGGTACAGGGTACGACCGTGCTGGCGATCCTTCTGACGGTACAGGGTACGACCGTACTGGCGATCCTTCTGACGGTACAGGGTACGACTGTGCTGGCGATCCTTCTGACGGTACAGGGTACGACAGTGCTGGCGATCCTTCTGGTGGTACAGGGTACGACAGTGCTGGCGATCCTTCTGACGGTACAGGGTACGACCGTGCTGGCGATCCTTCTGACGGTACAGGGTACGACCGTACTGGCGATCCTTCTGGCGGTACAGGGTACGACCGTACTGGCGATCCTTCTGACGGTACAGGGTACGACAGTGCTGGCGATCCTTCTGGTGGTACAGGGTACGACTGTGCTGGCGATCCTTCTGACGGTACAGGGTATGACAGTGCAGGCGATCCTTCTGGTGATACAAGTTATTACAAGGCCGGCGATCCTTATGGTGGTACAGGGTACTACAAAGCTAGCGATCCTTCTGATGGCACAGGGTACGACAGGGCCGGCAATCTTTCTGGCGATACAAGGTACAAAGCTGGCGATCCTACTCGTGATACAGGGTACGACAGGACCGACGACCCTATCAGTTATATGCCGTGGATTAATCAAGGGACATTTCAACCTAAGCGCACAACCGGTTTCATATCCCTTCTGCTCATCTCCATTGTTTATTTGTTGGGTGTTTCACGACGCACTTTATGCACGATCACGGCTAACAGCGCCGCCCACACTGTTACGCTGGTGGGCCGCGGGATTGGGAAATGTCCCGAGTGGTGGGAGTGTTGAACTGCTCATCTCGTTGGTTATTGGTTTTACGACACGTCGACCGTTCAGTCATATAGCGTCGCCAATCTCTCACGCCGATTGGTCGCGGGCGAAGAGTAGCGACAGGTGAGATTCGAACCCACAATCTTTCGATTGTGAGACGAGCATCTAACACCTAGACCACCCGTCCCCGAACTGCTCATTCCATCGCCATCGCAAAACATGCCTTCATTCTTCCCACCCTGCAAACTACGGCACACAGCACATGCTGATCTTCGTCGTGTACTCATTTCCCCACACCTTCATTACATCTTGAAAGACACAGGACAGCAATCAGACATGGCGAAAATATGGGCCCCAATCACCAGCTGATACAATACTAGGCAAACGAGGTATACCTGATGCCCACAATGAACTCACAGCAACGCCACAAGTACAATACTCCGTCCGAGTTACGCATTCAGCTAGACTTGTGCAATTTCAAATTTCCGCTGGGAGAAATACTCAGTATGTACTTTTAAAATGACCTTCCTCACAATAATGCAGAATTTTGATTAATTGCATTATATTCCAGGTGCATGGTCACAAATATTCCAAGAAGTAACACCATATGACACCTTAAAAAAACGCTCGAGTGCATGTACATACGTCAAGGTTACCCAAGAGCACTACCATGGATAGCAAAAGCAAACAAGAACAACTTTTAATTTGGCAATACACTTGTTCAGCTTACTAAACGCCAGGGCGTAAGGGTCCTATTTAATTTAGGTTTGAACTCGCGAATGCGCACAGACCCAATAATTATGCGCTCGGGATGGTCTTTCTATGTTTTGATTATCTCTAAGGAGAGAGATATGGTGGCAAACGTTACACCGCTACTGCTGGCGGTTTCTTTAAAATGGTCTCACATAGGCGTGTCCAACCTCCTGTTTTTTTTGCATTCCGTTCGTGTTTATTGAAACGCAGACGAATGGGGCGAGCGGTCTGGCCAGTGTAGTTGACCTGTTGGCCGTTGTTGGTGTAAACACTGCAGCTAATCCTGTACACCAGCCCCGACAGGTGACACATGCCAGCCACTTTGGCTGAACACGCCAAACACCGTCGGATTCCCATTCACAATTGATGAATGATTGTGGTGAGCTACATGTGCTACACCACAATTGATTGTGGTGAGCTACATGTGAATACAATTAAATCGAACATACCTATGTACGGTAAAATAAACATCGTAGAAAGGTGATTGTCAATTTATTGTAGTATACTTAGGTATTATATTATAGTTACTTAAGTATACTTGTAGTATATTTAAGTTAAGTATATTTATACTTAGCATTCCAGCATGAAGCTCTAAAACAGAATACCCACCAACCGCCGCACCAATGCGGTGGTCGCCCGCCCCGCGACGAGCTCTCGTCGAATGACTGGTGGTTATTTGGGCTTAGGGGCGCATCGACTGCGTGCGTCATACAGCGCCCACGAATGTACCATATCTTTCCGTCTGGCCGGGCAGGCTGCAGAGCAGGACTCGTTACACAACGCAGTACCTCAAAATTGGGTTGGACGTTTTCATCGAAAATATAAAAAGAGAAAGGAGTGGAATGATTAAAGGGAGGAAACTTTTCATTAAATATACATGTGAGCATCATAGTCCCTTTTTGTGTATTCATCCTCTAATTGTGTAATTATCTGCTTGTGTAGTTTGTCTTGTCTGCACAGTTATTATCGACAATGCAGCGTGATTGCAAGCAAAAAGGTTGACCTGCTGCGAATACGCCGGGAAAAGATTCTACATGACGTTATGCAGAACAGAATATTCTGCGTCCGCCGCGAAAACACCCTTAGTTTTATTGTTTCACGATTGTTGCTTCGTTTCTGACATGCACATAGTAGGATAGATAGTGGACACTGTTCCGTTGTGCTGTGAGAATGCGATATGTCACCGTGTCCCATAAGCAAGCGCAATGACAGATCTCCTGGAGCGCATTACGCAGTCTCGTGCTTATCTGAGGTAGCTTTTGATGACCGGAACTATTATCTGTTGTATTTATGGTTTTACATAGGAGATGGATGTTAAATTATACCTAGTTAATCTAGTTGAAACGGACATCGGATGTGGATGTACATATGTACCCTGTGTAGGTAGTGTTTGCCTGCATTTGTCTTATTTTCTCGATCTTCTAACATGCCCGTAACTTATTGCAATGTTGTACGGGCCGTAAGACGGCCGGGACTTACAACTATATTGGTCGAAGGACACCTACAAGCATCCCGCCGATGAATCAGAGAAGTTATACTTTACGCAGCTTTCTGCCCACATAGCATGCTGAATGCTGATTGCACGAAGGACCTTATATGCCTTACATTATACCCCCGGTCAGACAATACTCAAATAAAACCTAGACACATGCATTTGTTCCTATAAATAGGTACCATTTCACTGCAAAGTTCACGTTTGTTTCAAAAGTGTCAGCGACAGGTTAAAGTTCGCTGAGTATATTTTTACGTAAATGGGTACAATTGTTAGCATTTTACAGCGCATGGTTTCAGGTTAATATAATCAGTACGAACATGGACTCCCAGCTTATAGTTACAGGGTCAGGCTTCTGCCGTTGGGGGCAGTCAGCATCATATTGTCACAGCTCAGCCGTTCAATGCTGATAAAACTTGGCTCCACTACGTCCCATTAAGCCGCAGAAAGCAAACTGTGGCCGCATTTTCGCACGATGAGAGTGGACCGAACGCTTTACTTGAGCATGGTACAGGGAACTTAGTGTTCAGATGATTCGGGGAATTTTCCTTCCAAGTCACATGTTTAAAATAGGCTCCGCTGGATACGCCACTGGGATCAGTGGACCTGATGAAGTGGTCGTAACTTCAGTTTCAAACACCGTAAACAAGACTACATTTGGCGACTTTCTAGCAGTGATGCCGGGCAGACCGTGCTGTGTACCGGGACAACAATTTCATTTGAACCATTAGACGTACTAATGAAATGACCAAACAAATATGAGCCGATGTTCCAGCAATACCTGCATAACCTGGCTGTCGGAATACAGCGCGTAACTTTCAATATTTATTATTTCAACAAGCATGGTGTCAAGGAAGAGTAAGCAGTTTTAGTGGGCTCACCAAGGGAGTGCGACGCTTCCCTTGCTGGAGCAAGGTGGCGCAGCTGTCCAGCGCCCCATACGATCCGCCAACCCTGTGCGAAATGCTTATCACTTGTACCCGAATATGTTGCTGTATCTGTGCACCTGTGATAAATGTATGCTACCTGAATTGCGTAATTCAAGAACACATTTTGTTGACACGATCCATACAGGGAGGTTCAAACTCAAGTACAACCCATACGTCCCACGTCAAGTGAAGTACTTCACTTTAAATCAAATTGATTTTGCATTGAATCGTCGGCCAGTCAATATAGAACGCCAAACGATGACATAATTCGCACGCTTTGGTAATTGACCTTTAGGTAACATTGTCAGGTCAGATCGTCAGGACAAGTCAAGTAGGATGAGACCAGGCCAGGCTAGATTAGGGTGGGTTCGATAAGGTTCGGGTACGTTATGTTATGTTAGGCTAGGTTAAGTTAAGTCATGTCATGTGAGATTAGGTTAGGTTAGGTTAGGTTAGGTTAGGTTAGGCTAGGTTAGGCTGCGTCATGTCAATGCGAATTAACCAGGTTTAGAGGGACAATCATATAGCCTGGAACACTTCAAGCTTGAACACACCAGCATTGCGGGAGATGGGGAAGCTAGGGTGCATCTGGTATTCCAGACGACATTCAACTGACTGCCGATGACAAAAATCAAGGCAAGGGCGACCAGCGGCGGTAATATATATGCCTGTTTTCAGCTGGGCCCTGCCGTCCCACCAATCACGCGTCTCTGGTGCCATCCCACCATGCCAAGCCCATGTCCACGGCCGTGTGCCATACTGGGCGCCGGCTCACCTGAGCGGTGGTCGGCCGGTTCAGCGACCCGTGGTACTTGGCCACCACCATCACCACTGCCGCCGCCGCCACTGACGCTGCTGCTGCTGCCACCGCTGCCGCTATTGCTGTCGCCGCCAGCGCCCGATTTCGACCGGCCTGCAGACGACACTGGCGCACAGGTGAGACAGGGCCGGCGCGGCGGCTCGTCACATCAATCACTACCCAAGCACACTGTTGTGTACCGGCGCAGGACTGTACGTACGGGAGGCGTCCGGCGGTGCGCCACTGTCTGCCGGCGTCGGTTTCAGGCTGGCAGCGTCTGCAACGATCGGCGCTCGTGTCAGACCAGCCGTACACGGCCACTTCTCACAGATTGACACGAGCCACGGGCTCGACTTAGATAGGCTACGCGCGTAAATTGTCGATCACCGTACTCTGGCAACATGGGCACAATGTGCGCACTGTAAGCTCTCGCACGTATGTGATTATCGGTTACAATATTGCCAATCGGAAGCTCTCAAATCAAAACTAACTTGCTTACGATTAAGCTCCATCAATACACACGCCTAATGTTGACCTCGGTCAGGTAGTCATTGCGCTGTTTTATAAACATGCTAGCTGCGCCGCCTGGTCATTGTCAGACATGGGTGCATACTGTCGTCAAACACAAGATAACATCCCGTGGCGTTGCACCCGGGCAGTGCCTTTGTGTGCCGGGGAGGGGTGGGGTGGGGGGGGGGGGCTCAGCGTCAAGACAGTGCTAGTAGACTGGGACATCGCCAACCGGGTCAAGGCACTAAGCTTCGACACTACCTCCGCCAACACAGCCTATCCGCCGGCGCATGCACCATCCTCGAGCAGATGTTGGAGCGGGAGATGCTGCACCTGGCCTGCCGACACCACATGTTGTAGCTGGTGGCCGAGAAGGCATTCGGAGTCTGCCTAGGCCGTCATCGAGACTAGATGTCCAGCTATCCAAGCGCTCCACAGAACATCGGGACTTCGTCGACCGGACAAAGCCGGCGCAGGACATGGCCTTCGCCAAGCCGTTGGCCAATTGCCTGGACAAGGAGCTGTCGAAGGAGACAGTCGCGATGTTCAGTCGCCACCTCTTGTACCCGAGTGAACGACTCGTCGGTCTCGCTTTCTTCGACGAGGCGATGCCTCCGGCGGAGAAAAGGAAAATGGTGAAGGCTCTGAAGGAAGACGAAGGTTGTGATGGCCCCGCGGCGGATTAGTCTGGAGTGCGCGACGGCCACGACCAAGAGCATCCCCGACTTCGTGACCCACACGCAGTGATACATTATTTGTGAAATAGGGTGGAATATACCACCTACTGAACACCGAATCGACATCACTCCCAAAGAAGTATCGACATCGTGTTTCTTGATGCTTTCTTACGAAGAAGCCATGCCTCGTTTATAATAGTATCTCATTGATAAATGTCGTGCCTATGCTCACCATAAAGGGATCGTGGTATACGAGCATCTCGCAACGCAATTCCTAGTGAATGGATTACCTATGATGTGGTCTGTAACGTAATGCCAGCTTATAGTATATATTTTTTTTAGCATTATCCCGAATATAGGTATTCCTAAATTAGGCATCTCCAAACATTGCATGAAGCAGGTGCAGTTTCATATGTATGCTATTGGCTGAAAATTAAGTTTGAATGGCTTAAAAAATATTTCAAGTGACGTTAATTCCAAGGTAAATTTCGACATCCTACTGTGCTCGCTTCGACCTCTCGTTAGCCATTATTTTAACACTGCCCACACGACCACCTCCTTCACACTCCTCGGGACGGACGCCTCCTTTCTTGACGTGGACCTGAACGAATAAGCGGAACACTCGGCATTCGTCGCCGCCGCTCGTTGACCCCACGGGCTCCCCACGGACCCAGTCGTCAACGACCTCGCCGAGCGGGGCATCGTCCTCATGCAGGACTTCAACCTCGCCCTCACCAAGAAAGAGGACCAGAAGCAATTCCTGCTCCAGGTGGTGGAGGACCACAGCAGCCGCTTCCCCGATGGCCGTAAGTCTACTGTGACCGCTGCGAACTAAACGACGAGTGGGTGAACATGAGACCCCCCCTCCCGCTACGAGGGGCTAGTACTCGAGAAGTGGTTGATTGGTTATTTCAGTTTAGAGGCGCATCGACTGCGTCGGTCAAGCAGCGCTCATAGCATAGTCAGTGAAACAATGAAGTGTACACGGAAGTCAGTCGACGTGGCAATTACATGTGACGGGTCGAAGTAAGGGGTAATGACGTGCTGCGATCCTCGTTTTGCCACAAATGCAAAATCGCGTTGATGGGGAGCATACATCACATAAAAAATTGATTTCTGATGGGAAGCAGGATAGTCAATTCAACAATCCAGGACCGTCCCTTGGGAAGAGAGAAGCACGTCCAGTGACGCCAGCGCTCATGGGTAAGTCGACTGTAGGCAAGAAGCACATGCCGCTAGAGAAGGGTGGGACCTAGCAGGTACACACATATATTACAATATATTGTATAACAGTTCAGGGGCTTATTGTGAACTATAAAATATATCAGTTCGAATAGGAAGAAAAATAGTGCACCTGAGCGAGCATCTCACTGTATAAAATAATAATATGCACTCCATAGTAAAACTTTTCCCCCGTGTGAACTCTAAATATTAATGTGTTAGAAAATGATTGAGCGATTATTGATTATAGATTGATTGAGCGACAATGATTTATTTATACCCTCACAATTTGCGAGGGTATAAAAATCGCAACTTTAAATATTGTCCCTGCCTAAGTACCACCATACTATACGTCTTACATGATTCCATTTTCGTTCTCTTGTTTGCTTGTGTTATGCTGTTATGTTTTGCTGCCATGCTAATCAGCATTGAAAGGTATTCATGTCAAATGTTTTTATTTCACGAAAACTGATCGGAGTGGTAATGAAAGTAGCTCACGTTTCTGTTGCAACTGCCGGAACATCTCTATAAAGCTGCCGTCATTCTCGAATGCGTTCGAAGGTAGCGTGGCAGGAGACTGCCCTAAACTTTCCCCTTTTGGCACTCCCACGCGGAAACTGAAACGATAAATCTGAGTGAGAGGCCATGCTCTATCATCATCATCACGGTAACAAATGAGCCTCCACAACACTTGAGACTGAGATACCGTGAAAGTGGAACTGATATGCAGCTTACAGGCATACCGAATACAAATATACCACCTGTATCAGTGTATCATTCACATGAGGAGCGCCGAATAGCACGCCGGTGCGCCCTCAGCCTCGCACATCGACATACTATTGTCGTGTGGTGTGAGCTCCACATACACGGACACATCCACATGTCATTATCGCGTGGTGTGAGCTCCACAAAACCGGCACGATTTACTGCACTGGAATAGGATTTAACAGCGCTCAATTATTAAACCACCCCGACCTTTACTGGACTCGACCCGACCTGATGGAGCCCGACCTAAGCCGACCCGTACCTCTGTTTGTGTGCCTCGAACATCCTGCGCGAGCTGCTCGCAGGGCTCAGACTGAAAGCCGGCTGTTTCTCTGCCTCCAATGATCTGTTGGCGACCGGAACGGCCGCCGACGGGTCGGAGGTGGCGGCACGCTGTTTGGCCTCGATTTCGCGCTTTTTTTCCTCGATCACCCGCTGTTGGCGGCTCATCTCTGCCAGCTTGGTGGCCGGATTTGAGCGCAGCGCCATGTCGGCCAAGGACGGTCGGTCGGCACCGAGTCGCAGGTCAAGTCACGGCACGCCACCAGCGCCTGCGGGCAATCAGCGCCATGTCGGCCAAGGACGGTCGGTCGGCACCGAGTCGCAGGTCAAGTCACGGCACGCCACCAGCGCCTGCGGGCAATCAGCGCCATGTCGGCCAAGACGGTCGGTCGGCACCGAGTCGCAGGTCAAGTCACGGCACGCCACCAGCGCCTGCGGGCAATCAGCGCCATGTCGGCCAAGACGGTCGGTCGGCACCGAGTCGCAGGTCAAGTCACGGCACGCCACCAGCGCCTGCGGGCAATCAGCGCCATGTCAGCCAAGGACGGTCGGTCGGCACCGAGTCGCAGGTCAAGTCACGGCACGCCACCAGCGCCTGCGGGCAATCAGCGCCATGTCGGCCAAGGACGGTCGGTCGGCACCGAGTCGCAGGTCAAGTCACGGCACGCCACCAGCGCCTGCGGGCAATCAGCGCCATGTCAGCCAAGGACGGTCGGTCGGCACCGAGTCGCAGGTCAAGTCACGGCACGCCACCAGCGCCTGCGGGCAATCAGCGCCATGTCGGCCAAGACGGTCGGTCGGCACCGAGTCGCAGGTCAAGTCACGGCACGCCACCAGCGCCTGCGGGCAATCAGCGCCATGTCGGCCAAGGACGGTCGGTCGGCACCGAGTCGCAGGTCAAGTCACGGCACGCCACCAGCGCCTGCGGGCAATCAGCGCCATGTCGGCCAAGGACGGTCGGTCGGCACCGAGTCGCAGGTCAAGTCACGGCACGCCACCAGCGCCTGCGGGCAATCAGCGCCATGTCGGCCAAGGACGGTCGGTCGGCACCGAGTCGCAGGTCAAGTCACGGCACGCCACCAGCGCCTGCGGGCAATCAGCGCCATGTCAGCCAAGGACGGTCGGTCGGCACCGAGTCGCAGGTCAAGTTACGGCACGCCACCAGCGCCTGCGGGCAATCAGCGCCATGTCGGCCAAGGACGGTCGGTCGGCACCGAGTCGCAGGTCAAGTCACGGCACGCCACCAGCGCCTGCGGGCAATCAGCATCAATCACACTCAAGTGCCTGGTCACAATCGTTGAAGGTCAATGCCAGTTGAGAAGCTTGAAGAAGAAAAAAATATTGGTTGTGGTAAACCTGAGTCATCTAGTTATTCAGGACAACGTAACATCAACAACATACCTGGTTATTTGGCGTTCATGCTAGCTAGGATGATATATTGAAAATAAAATGCAAACCACAATAGAGATGCACTCAGGACTTAGTACGAATGTCAGGCAAAGAGGTCGTAAGACACTTGCAGTGTGGATACACGGATATTCAGAAAACTGGATGTTTAAAAAATCGCTAGAATGCCCAACATTTTACCCGCAAATCGAAATCCCCAAAAGCCCTTGTGCATGGTTCAACTATAATTATTGCATTACAGTCTTATACGGGGTGGGCGCTCTTGGTTGTTAGGTGTTCAGCATACTCTGTAACAGTGTCATAAATTCCTAAACTTGGGTGAGATTCAACATCTAGTGAAATGTTTTGTGCCGTTTATCTACGCACAATACACTTCACAACGACAGGCATTCAAGTTCGGATATAGACTGGTAGCGGATAATGAACACACCGAAAAGGTCCCATCGTGCAAGCACTAATGCTGGTCACGAACAAACGTTGCTCACATCTCACCCTATCTCCGCCCTCCGCGACATTTATTAACGCGCCGGCGGCACGTCTGCTGGCACTAGCTGCGTTGGTATGCACGACCAGTCAGCTGATAAGTTGTTCGGCCCCGGCTTTTGACGCTATTGAAATCTTGGGAGAGGAAATGAAGCAGGGGTGTAAATTGAGATCCATCAGAAAAGATGTGATGCACTTTCGACCAATGACACCAGTGTTCTGAAGTTCATTTTGAGTGAGGTGTCTGATGTAAGAAAAATGTCAGGGATGAGGAAAAAGTAAAATGCCAGGAATACATGTACAATTTGGGACAATGTTGAAAATTTTGAATCCCAATTGCACCTATTCAATTTGGTTCAAGGAAGTCACTATTTATATGTGTGAATAAAGACAAATACAGGCAAGCAATTTTGGGATGCAATATCTACAGCTGAGGAAAACTGGATGCATCCTGCATGTTCCTATCCTCTAACATGCACTGGGAAAGTTGCCCATTTAAGTGCATACATTTTGCACATAAAACGATTGTCCGAGACAGCGAAGCATGGTTCAGTACTTCCCAACCATGTCTGGAAATTCAACAGAAACAAGCATTTTTCAGGTAATATTGAACACTCGGTTGGTGTTAGCTTCCCCCCCTCCTCCAGAAAGTACAGACACAGTGTATATATGGCCTGACAAACACTATGTTTCACCTCTTGGCTATGACAAGAGAGGCTCAGACCGGTAGGTTCTCGCCTTTGCAGTAAAAAGGCATACGCTCTCTCGTGTGAGTTAAGGTGCAGATTACAGAGTGGAACACTCGGTCTGAAGTGCGTCATAGTTGTATGCTATATGTTGCATTTGTTGTTAGTGTTATGTTCTCTTTGTGGTGTTCTACATTGCCTGTGGTATGCTTCATGTGATCTTTGTTCTACATTCTTGGTTGCTTTTTTGGGGGAAATGACACCTTGTTATTGCTATATATTGTTCTTAAAACTTCCCCTTCCTTCAAACCCTGGTTACCCTGCTGCTGTGTCCCATACTACCAGGTAGTATATGTTCTAAATTTATCATTCTGCTTTCAGGATTTTCCCTACCCAGCCTGGATCCTACATTCCGCCAATACGCTACCATGAAGCCATCCACCAACTATCTTTCATCAAGAGCATACAAAATGACTGGACCAGCATCTGTGATACATGGCTGTGCTGCATGCCATTTGTGGCCGCTCCAGCAGCCTCAGCTTGTGGAGAACGATTTGATATTAAATTGTAGAAGCATCCTGCGAACATGTAATCTGCCATGATTCATGCTGGTGATGTTACCTGATAAACATGTGAATGTTGCATGTTTGATCTTTAAGTGTTGCCTGAGACAGCTAGCCAGAAATGACGTTAAACATGGCCATTAAACGTGTCTTGACGCAGCTAAGAAAGGCTCGATAATTGTGGCTAGAATGTGATTCTCCATCAGTTATCTACGATGCTGATGATTATACCATGCAGGGTTGAACCATGAGAGAAGAGTTCCATTTGCGGCCCACCAGGTACATATGTCGTTAAAAATGCATAAAGCTGTCACGACATGAGAACAGTCTCCGGACCTGTGTTGACAAATTGGCCACTTCGGGTGGCATGGTCAACATTCTTTTCGGGATTCTGAGGAATTGTGCAATCCACAGGTAGAGCTTTAAGAAACGGCGAGTTCAGTGGATGTGACGGGCGAGTTTGATGGAGTCAGTTTGGACGTGATGGGCGAGTTTGAAGGAGTCTGGAGAGGAACTAATATTTGTGTAGGAACGTGGGTGTCTTGAGAGAAATGGAAGAATCCGGGCAAAACCTGAACAGTGGGAAGGGAGTGAGGAATCTGGTGAGGAACCAAAGAATCTGGGGAGGAAAGGACGAGTCTGAGGTGGAATGTGGGAGTCTGGGGAGAAACGGGAAGAATCTGATGAAATCTGGGGAGAAACAAAGAAATGTTGCAGGAACCTTCCAGACTCATCCGTTCCTACCAAGGCTCCAGCATTCTTCCCAAGCTCAAATAGAATGGGGAGACGAACTCATCCGTTCATCTCCAGACTCCCCAATTATTCTCCGGACTGTTCCATTCCTCCCCAGATTCCTTCTTCCTTCCATTCCATTCCTCCCTAGGCCTTCCATCCCGCATCACTTCATTTGTGCCGAGACTCCTCCGTTCTTCCCAGACTCCCTTGATTCATCACCAAATTGCCCATTCCTTTCCATTCTCACAGACTCGTCCCTTCCTCCCTCAGTCAGTAGTTCCTCACCATTCCTCCCCTGACTTCATCGTATCCCCAGACCCGTCCGTTCCTCTCCAGAATCGTCCATTTCTACCTAGGTTTCTCAGTTCTTCCAAAAACTGGATGGTTACTCCCCAGAAGCATCAGTTGCAAATGCACTGACATGAATGACATGAGTGGTTGCATTATGTTAACCACATGCACAAACATTACATTTGAAAAAGGAATTCCAAGAATACGAAATTAGCTAAAGCTGCAAGTTTATGCACATAGGGGCTTCCTCAATTGTCTTCAGAACTCATCTTTGGATGTGAAATTCGATAATTTATGGAGACGACCAGGTGACCAGTAAAAATGTGTGGAAACATCTCTGGGTTGCCTTGACCTACCCTGTCGTTGGGGAAGGAATTTTACTCTGACCCCAAGGTTTCCACAGATAGTGGAAAAAAGCAGGTGACAGCATGCAGAACTTTGGCATACCTCTTCCCACATCAATTTGTTATGTTGCATGTTTTTTTTTGGTCAGATCATCTATGGCCAATGAGCAAGTCAAGGTCAAGTGAGGTCACCTCCAAGAAAAAGTTCAACCAGTAGTCGGACTTTAACATATAAATATTGGTATGAAACTTTAAGATTTTGCTTATCTTTAGAGATGCAACAAAATGCACCAGAGGACTTCGTCTGTTATGGCTTATTAGTTTTGCATACTTACCCATTAGGGATAAGATAAAAGATTCTGGCTAAGGTAAGCACTTTTTATTAGGGCAAGTTGACTTTAAACGAAGTTTCTCAGTCTGCCCTACCCATCAGGAAAAGAAGGCAAGAAAAATGAAAAATGGAAATTTTGGTGAGTGAGTGTGTGTGGGTGAGTGAATGTTGAGGCAATGGTCAACTTCACCTTCATTTTCTGATTCCAAATTATTTTTGTTTTCAAAATCTCCCCAAAATTAACTACTCTAGAGTTTAACAAAAAATGATGTCAGTCTTGATAACATAGCATCACTGTTGGATCTATCTATATATCATCATCCCCTGTGGCATCACTGTTTTTCTTTTGGGGGGGGGGGGGATTTTGGGGTGGTTTCAGGCCCTGCTCATCAAGTACGTTCAAGTGAGACCACCTTTATTTTGTCCAATGCTTAGTGTGGAAGTTAGAGGGGGGGTACAAAATGACCCCTCCCTCAAGTCTGGGTGTCAGGATCTGACCAGAAAGATTGATGGGGATAAAGTGCAAAATACTGGAATTCGTAGGAACATACCAAGAAAAACCAGTATTATTGTGCTTTAAGGTGGTAACAAGACAAGCTTTTACACCTATTTTCCTCCACAAAGCAAACAAATGGCTTAGGTTTGGGTGGGTTCAGTTAGTGTAGGTTTTTAAGTTGGATTTTTTTTTCTCCATTTTTTGGTAATTTCAAAAACAATGGAATTGTTTTTTTTTCTTAAAAACCAGCTTATGTTAGGTTGGGTTAGGTTAAGCTAGGCTATTTTATTTCAAATATTGTCCCATAAAAATTGCTTAAAATTTGTATAATCATATTGTTTGTAAGTTTTATTTTTCCAAAGGGAGGTTAGGCTAGGTTAGGTTAGGTTTTGTTGCATTAATCTATTCAGTTTATTTGTACAACAATGTGCAGAGATTTGAATGCAGTGCAGCTTTAAATGCACCCAGGTCAGTTAAGGCTACTACATCATCAGGCAATAAGTTCCAGGTGGCACAGCATCTGAGGCTAAAAAAATATCTTCCTACAATCCACTGATGCACGCCTGTGAGCCAATTTCAGTGAGTGTCCACGTGTGATCACCAGTGGTGCCAGCACAAACATGTCAGGGATCTTAATGGCAGAATGGCCATGAACAATCTTCCAACATTTGATAATGTCTGCTCGAATCAGTCTACCTTTCACCGAGTACAGACCTAGTTTCCGTAATCTGGCACCATAATCCAGACCTTCCATCCCCTCTATGTTTCGTGTCCACCTTCTCTGTACTGATTCTAGTCTCCTTAAATCACCTATGTAACCTGTATTCCAAACACATGATGCAAACTCCAAAAGAGGCCTGACATGAGTAATGTATAGGGTTCTCATAAATTCAGGAGAATGACATAAAGTAGAACTTAGTAGGTTGCTGGCCAGACTTCCAGCTTTCTGTACTATACCAGCAATGTGTTGATGGAAACAAGTTTTATCTATTGTGATGCCTAGGTCAGTATGAATCTCAACATAGCTTACCTGAAATCCATCTCGATAATAATGTGCATAAGGGCCAAAATTTTTCCAATCATATGAGCTGCTGTGTACTTTGAGAACTGCACATTTCTTGGAGTTCATCTTGGAGTTCAGCTAGTCCCCATGAATTGGCAGTACTAACCAGTGTATCAATGTCTTTTTGGCCCTATGAAATGCCAGCCAGCATGTCTGTTACAGATTTGTACTTCAGTGTCATGTATATCTTTAGGCCATCTGCAAAAACCTTGAACTGGGAGTGTATACCATGAGGTACATAATTAACATATCCCCCCCCCCGAGGGCTTTTAGCCGTAATGTGCAAAAAGCGTGTCGTGAACACAGGACCCATAAAAAAAACAAAAACATAAACAAAAAACAAACTGTACAGAGCCCTGAGGTACTCCACTTAGAACATTCTTTGGTTTGCTGGAAGAGCCAGAGACAAGCACTTTCATTTCCCTCCCCCACAGATAAAATCTTGGATCCAGGTGAGGATTATGTCTGAAATTTCCAGAGCTCTCAGTTTTGTTAGTAGCAGCACATGATTAACAACATCAAATGCCTTTGAAAAATCAAAGAAAATTACATCCACCATATAGCCCTCATCTAGCCAAGTAGAGACAGTCTCATATGTTAGCAGTAGTTGATCCTCTACGGAACGTCCACAACAGAAGCCAAATTGTCCTTGGTCCAGCAAGTGATGGACCTCCAAATATTGTGTGAGCTTCTCAACAATTACATGTTCCAGAATTTTACATGGGACAGAAGTAAGACTCACTGGGCAATAATTTAGGGGCGATAATTTAGCGATAATCATGCCTTGAACCCTTTTTAAAAATGGGAATAACTTGTGAAGTTTTCCAACTATCAGGAAGACTTCCAGTAGAAAGAGATGAGTTAAAAATTATGAAAAATGGTTTTACAAGCTCCTCACTGCAATATACAATTAACTGAGGGTGGACCCCATCAGGGCCCATGCTGGAGGATCCATCAACCTGACTCATCATGCCTTGAAACCTTTTTAAAAATGGGAATAACTTGTGAAGTTTTCCAACTATCAGGAAGACTTCCAGTAGAAAGAGATGAGTTAAAAAATATGAAAAATGGTTTTACAAGCTCCTCACTGCAAGATACAATTAACTGAGGGTGGACCCCATCAGAGCCCATGCTGGAGGATCCATCAACCTGACTCAAGATTCTGAGCACATCAGCTTCAGTAATATCAATGCTCTGCAGCACTGTTTCGGTAGTTTGGTGTGAGGCTGGGTTTGCTAGTCTACCTTTGCAGTATACTGAGGAAAATGCCCCTGCAAACATCTCAGCCATTTCCTGGCAGTCACTTGTTAGTCCATCAGTTGGTTTCCCCCTCAATGGCCCCAGGGATGTTCTGCCAATTTTCTGGTGTCATATGCAAGAATTAAATTCCTTGGAAGATAGTTTGTGAATTAATGATAATTCATACTTGATCTGGGAGTGAATACTAAAGTTTCTATACTGTCTGTTTAAATCTTGGAATTATCTCAGTGAAAGACCTGCCTGTGAAGAATGTCTCCCAAATTGGTTTCTGTCCTGTTTGTATTTTATCCATGCATCCTTTTGCCTGCTTAATAGACTTTGTGGAGGTCTGGTTGGCCATGGAGGATGCACCTTTGGCACAACTCTGGGTATGTATAAATTTGTAATAGCTGATAATATTTCTAGGAACCTTTTGTACATACCACTAGTGTCTAAATATTGAAATTCAAGGCTCCAGTCATATTCAGACAGACGTTCCTTAATAGCTGAGTAATTCCCTCTGTACCAACTAATTTCAGTGATGTGTTGCTAGATATGGTTGACTTACTTGCCTGGAAATAATAGGCGATTAGAACAGGACAGTGCTGGCATTGGGGAAGGGGGGATCTCTACCAGTACAACCCTGTCTACTTCAGATGTTAAAATTAAGTCCAGCGTGTTTCCAGAATTTACAAAGGTAGGCTGGTGAATCCATTGAGTTAGGCCAAGCATATGAAAACAGTCAATGAAAGATCTATATGTGGGAGTAATACCGACTGTGTCAGCAACACCATCTGGCCAGTGCACTGATGATAAATTGAAATATCCTAGAATAATTATCTCTTTACCATCACAAAAATCAGTCAAGAAAGTTACAAGTGCCTGGTTCTGGCAATCAGAGTTTAACATTTTGTGGAGACGAAGCTGGCGACAAAAGATTTTGAACTTTGTCGGTGGGAAGCATTGCAAGTAAGATACAGCAAGCTTTGATGATCACCAGAACTATGGATGAGGCGACGAGGACGGAAAGAAGTCCTAAGCTGTGACTGCTCATCATCCAAGTGTCCAAGTGATGAACTGCGAGGGTGCAAGCTGACATCGTTGCCGAGGAAGACTCAACCGGACTGGACTGGATACCTGCACCACTTGTAACCTGGTTGGTAAACCCTAATTGCCTGAGAAAACATGCCCAGAGGGCAGAGGGGTCGTGGACAAGGAGGTGGTGCCTGTGGTGCAGCATTTTAATTCCAGGATTTAAGCATCTTTAAGGTTAAACGTGACAGGGGCGGATCCAGTGATTATCATTGGGGAGGGGGCACATTTCCTCGGAGGAGTCTTCGGCGGAAAACTTCGCTAATTGGGGGAGGGGTACACTGGAGCATACTGAAGGGGCACTTTTCGTCCCCAAGGGGAGCATTTTTATCTGAGAGATGCGTTTGTGGCTAACAAATATGTTGAGCATAGGGTGGAGAGGATGCACACTGGCATCCTGGATGGGTGCTTGCCCCAGCCGGAGGGGCGCCACCTTTCCGTGAGGGGAAGGGGAGGGGCTTGCAGCAGACCGAGTTCGAACGAAGACCAGCCGGCCGGCGACGCCCGACGTATTAGCCACGAGACAGGTCACAGTCATGTCATTCATACTCTGTCCTCAGCATCCTGCACAGCTCGAACAGTAGAACAAAATGGAGGAAGCCTATGTCTCACACTTGTTCATGCCAGCAAAACAGTGTACGCCGAGTGGGAAGGATAGAACAGAACACCTTCCAGCCTGTATCTCGGCTCCCATCTGGTGTCATGATCATGAGCAGCAGAGGGGGCAGGAGGCACGCCAACGGGTTGCGGCCGCCAGCCGTACCGAAGGCGTGGTCGCGTAGCAGCGGTGTCCCCGCCGGCCCAGTCGGTCGAGCGTCAGACTGCTAGTGCATCACCGTTCCCGCGCACTACCTGGCGCATATAGGCACGCACAGCACTCAGGAAAGACGTATATTGTATTTGAGTCATATGGTCAGCCAGCTGGCGCCAAGAACATGACACTGGGGTGGACACTCAGCAAGCATGCCAATGTCGGTCCGCCGTCGGCATGTGTCGGGGCGAGCTCGGTATCTCGTAAGCGGCATGCCGACATCGGGCCGCTCTCGGCCCGACATCGGCGAACTAACCTGGAATATCAAAATATGTCGGGTTGGGTTCGGAAAATCAATAGCGGCCAGCCGATGTCGGGTTGTCCGCTATTTCACTCCCCAGGCGACAGCGAGCCGCTATCGTCTCAACAGCAACCTGACATCTTCCCGACGTCGGCCCTACGTCGGTTACATGTCGGTTGGGCGTCGGCTGCATCTCTGCATGAGCGGACATTCCACCACGCCCCCCCCGGCCGGCAGAGGGCCGCTATCTGCATGTTCACTATGCAGGACTTCGGTTGAATGAGGCACGTACCCTACAACTGTTCACATCTAGTCCTCATTGCCAAATGTGAGGGATATTATGCCTACCTGCTGGATGACGATGATGATGAAGAAGCCGTCGCAGATATCATGTGTGAGGCACATGCCAGTGCTGTGCCTGCTTAGTGTTAGTTACTAGTTTGTGTTGCTTAGTGTTTGTGTCAGTGGAATACTTGGGCAGCGATGTCGGAATGCATGCACCCATCGTTCGCCGCAGACGGTGCCGCCTTCGCCGATCATCGCCGCCGTGCTTTGGCGCGGATACGGCAGTTGAGCCCTTCCCCAGTGTGCCAGAGGCTTTGTGGGGCGTTGCTCGCGAATATACCAGTGGCGGACACAGAGACGGGGGCATTGGAGGCGTGTGCCCCCTCTCATGGAAAGGTGGCACCCATTCAGCGGGGACAGGCACTACTTTGAATGCTCTGGTGCACGCCCCCACCGCCAAGTGGATTTTCCAGCAGAAGTTGCTCATTTTAGTTAGAAAATAGGCGCCCCTGTGAGATGATCAGGCGCTAGCGTACACCCCCTTCCCGCTGAACGAATTTTCAGCTGAAAGCGCTCCGAGCAAACGTGTCCCCCATATGGTGAATCCTCGATCCGTGCCTGAAATATACGATATTCGTTCGACTTGGGTGTTTGGTTCAATGGCAAGCATTTAAGACACTGGTTTGTGCCAAGGTTCTGTGAATAAGTTATGATGGGACAGCTAGGTCCATTGGCGATGCGGAGCCAACAGGGTAAGCGTAATGTCAACCAAACTCCACCGGTAATACAGTGGTAATGTGTAATGACCGATGCCAGGAGCTGTCCCCACCCCAAATATGGATGGATACACGATTTCCCCCCCTGAAGATACTGCTTCAGGGACATTTGCAGCAGCGCCCTACTGATAAATTAGTGTTGTTGTTATTGGGGTTTAGGGGCACATCAACTGCCTAGGTTATACAGTGCCCACTGATAAATTAGTGCCCCTCCAGACAAATACCCGGAAGATATTACCGGATCCACCACTGCTCCCACTAGGGAATTCCCACTGGGGTGGGGGCCTGTTCCAAGTATTGCCTGAGTGACAGGTAGATATTAAACCATCAACCTCACTATTCGGTCAGATCAGCTGCACCTTCTTCAATAAAAAGCTGAAAATAAAATAAACACTATGGGTCGTCTAATACACCTTCTATATCCGCCCCTGCCCAGCCCATATAGAGCTGTTCATTAATAAATTTGTCATGGATTATTATTGGAAAATTCCATAGAAACCTAAAAACGAACTTTCGTCATGAAATAAAACATTTTTGTAGGAGATATGGTATTTTTGTCTTAAAGGGTGTTTTTGGAATTTTTGGATTTTTTCCAGGAATAACATGTTTATTAACGTGATTCGGAAGACGTGATCATTCGTTTTCTCCGTAAATGCTTACGTCTCGGTTAATCTTAGCGATAATATCTATAATGCGCCATATATGCCACACCGCTGTTGTTTGTTGCATAATTTATCCATGCCTCACCTGGCACTTCTCAGACGTGATTCAAAGGACATTCAACACTTCACGCAGTTGATTCAACACTTTTTCATGTCAAAAATGATTCATTTCTGCCTCTTTGCCACATAGATGACACACCACTACTATTCCACCAGAACGCCAAAAAAAAACTAAGCAGAGCACGCCTTGCAGCCGTGATGTACGGATGATGTCACGACAAATATTACGCTTGTTTTAAAATTATAATATATGAGTTTATATTAGCTTAGATAAGAGTAGATTGTATTACGTTAGGTTAGGTTAGGTTTTCCTATTTAATTATTAATTATCATACTGCTTGTTGGAAGTCGTGAGGAAAGACGATGAGACAGAGCAGAAGCTGACTCTTTTAAATATCACTTCGTGGTCCGTCATGATAAACATTACGCTTGTTTTTAAATTAAAATATATGAGTTTATATTAGTTTAGATAAGAGTAGATTTTATTATGTTATGTTAGGTTAGGTTAGTTAGGTATTTCTGTTAAAGGTGTTTGGAGTTTGCCGATATTAGTTTATTATTTTTTTTTGTTATTTAATAATTATACCATATATGCAACCGCTGTGTTGAAAATCCACCCCACCGGCACTCCAGCGATAAAGGCCAACACCACAGTACAACACTACGAAACAATGCCTTACACAAACACCACCAATTTTACAAAACCAAAAAAAAAAAACCTCCGTGGGGGGTTGTGGTAGAACAACATAAATAGTTATTTGAAGTTTAAGGGCGCTTGTTTTGAAATATAATTATAGTTTATATTAGTTAGATAACAGTGATTATTACCATTAGGTTAGGTTAGATTTTCCTATTTAATTATGAATCATCATACTATTTGTTGGAAGTCGTGAGGCAAGACGAGACCGAGCAGAAGCCGGCTGTTAGCCATGCTGTGTTCAGTTTTTTGGAGTTGTGGTGGAATAGTAGTGGTGTGTCATCTATGTGGCAGAGGCGGAAACAAAGCATTTTTTACGTGAGTGTTGAAACAACTGTGTGAAGTGTTGAATGTCCATTTAATCACGTCTGAGAAGCGCCAGGTGAGGGATGGATAAATTATGCAACAAACAGCGGTGTGGCATATATGGCACGTTATAGATATTATCGCTAAGATTAACCGAGACGTAAGCATTTACGGAGAAAACGAATGATTGAATCTTCCGAATCACGTTCAAGACATGGTATTCCAAGAAAAAAATCCAACAAATCCCAAAACACCTTTTAATACAAATTTACCAGATATATTCCATTCATTAGTGTTCGGGGAAACTAGACACCTGGTGTTCGTAATACTACACCACCACATTTTTGTGTTCGGAATACGGCACCCCACTACGAAATAGTTGATTTAAAGTTGCCCTTTGTGAGTGGTTAGAGGATTTTAATCGAAAGTAACTGTATGAATATGGATCGCTTGTTCATTTCTGCGTTCGGTAAACACCGTACAATTACTGGTTCGGCCATGCAGAAGCAGCAGTAGAACTATTTGTTGCACGATGTCTTAAGTGTTCGGCAATCACCCCCCCCCTCTTCCCCTACATGATCATAATCTTCACTTTACAAATATAGCCCATCGCATATAATTATCCATACCTTGTGTGTCACAGACGTGATAAAGAAGATATTCAACACTTCATGCACTCGATTGAATACTCATTGACATTGAAAATCTTATGTTTCTGGCTTAATTCCATATTCATTTCCGACAACGAATATAATATTTCCAGCCGGACCCGTCCGAAAAAAACCTTCGATCAAAGCTGGAAGCGGCCCCTGTTAACGTAAATTGGCAGCCGGTGACGTCACCTGGGCGCAGATTTGGGTTCAGCCGGTTGTCACGAAAGCAAGAAGTAGTACTTTTCCGACTGTACTCCTGGCTAGCAAGTGTAGGTGATATGTATGATGTATATGTCATGTGAAAGCTTGTTTCATGGTATTTCGATAATCGTGGTAAGCTTTCATATGATCGTGTTATTTATTGTGTAAATTGATGTTATTTATACCCATGTCACATCCATCGACACTATTTAACTTAAGCGCGGCCGAGTCGGTAGTTGGTAGCGCGTCGGTTTAATAACTCGGAGGCGCCTGGTTCGAGGCCCAGCGCGGACGGACTTTGTTGGTATTGACGGGGAATCCTTCTAATTTGCGGCGCTAGATTATGATTTTGCTTACATGGGACGAGCTTTTGCATAAAGGGAAATGAAGCACGCAGATATTCTGTAGGGCTAGGGTTCGGCCACCACAACTTGTGCTATGGTTGATCACTTTTATATCCAACCAGCCATAGGAAGTACGGAACGCGTTTACGGCTTAGGACAGGGCGCAGACCCCCAAACTCACTGACATGGACAGCGTAGGATCAGGGGCAGGGGCAGGGGGCATGTCCCCCTGAATTGAATAATTTGAACCTTGACCCTACGGCGGTACATGACAAATATTGAGCTAAAATTGACGTTTTCCCCACGCACCTGCACCCACCGGCAAACATGCGTGGTACCGTCCTGCTTCTTGAGGTGTGCATACGGGTGTTGATTTGTGAAAATTACTGGGGGGGGATACATGAAGGCAATGGGCAGACCAAAATGGATTTGGGGCCACACTCCATAAGGTCCCATGCTAAAAGTTCAAATTATGGGGAAGCCAACATTGAGGGAGCACTTGCCCCCTCAAAAGGATGTAAAGCAGCACCCCTAAGTGTACATATGATCAAGGTAGGTGATTGGTTATCAAAACCAATCAATTGAATATGTTGCCGAATAGTGAAATGACTTGACCCGCACTGGGGTGAGTGATAACGATGTCAGTTCCAAGCTCGGCCCCATGCCTCTCCAGAGACTATCCTCAGTGAGCACACGTCGCCAGGACTCCGTAAGCCTTGCTTTGACAAGGACAGACCTCGACTATGCCCGGATCCTTGCGAAATACATGATGGTAAATTGGTCTGCTAGTTAGTTATTGTTGTTTAGGGGCGCATCGACTGCACAGGTCATATAGCGCCCATAACTCAGTCATTTATACATAAAAGCCTGTGAACGCCACTTCGGACGAGTTATAAGACGATGCCGAATCTGTTCATAATAAAACTGGTACTAGCCACGTCTGCATCAGTATGTTAATGGCCGGTGTAAATCACGGGAAATCTGACGGATGCATTTCCAACTCCAATGTCCACCCATTACTCTTATGACCCCCCTCCCTAAGTCTCTCCAACCACGCGGTTCCTCTAGCCTTCCCTTGCGCCACGACCAAGCTAGGTTCACTCACGAATGGAAGTGATGACAGTGAGAAACGTGGCCTCGCTATATACATTTGTCAGGATGGCCGAGCTACGGGGCATCGACAAGATGACATCATCTTGTTGGTGTCGGTGTGATGTCATCACAGTTCAGGCCTGCTGTGCTCCGATGATCCATCAAGGCCGGTGTGTTTTAGCCTGCATATGGGTGCATACATATTTTACTTAAGCCGGTGTGTGTTTGTTGGTGTGTGGAGTGAGGGGGGTGACGTTGACGATGACGATGACGATGACGATGACGATGACGATGACGATGACGATGACGATGACGATGACGATGACGATGACGATGACGATGACGATGACGATGACGATGACGATGACGATGACGATGACGATGACGATGACGATGACGATGACGATGACGATGACGATGACGATGACGATGACGATGACGATGACGATGACGATGACGATGACGATGACGATGACGATGACGATGACGATGACGATGACGATGACGATGACGATGACGATGACGATGACGATGACGATGACGATGACGATGACGATGACGATGACGATGACGATGACGATGACGATGACGATGACGATGACGATGACGATGACGATGACGATGACGATGACGATGACGATGACGATGACGATGACGATGACGATGACGATGACGATGACGATGACGATGACGATGACGATGACGATGACGATGACGATGACGATGACGATGACGATGACGATGACGATGACGATGACGATGACGATGACGATGACGATGACGATGACGATGACGATGACGATGACGATGACGATGACGATGACGATGACGATGACGATGACGATGACGATGACGATGACGATGACGATGACGATGACGATGACGATGACGATGACGATGACGATGACGATGACGATGACGATGACGATGACGATGACGATGACGATGACGATGACGATGACGATGACGATGACGATGACGATGACGATGACGATGACGATGACGATGACGATGACGATGACGATGACGATGACGATGACGATGACGATGACGATGACGATGACGATGACGATGACGATGACGATGACGATGACGATGACGATGACGATGACGATGACGATGACGATGACGATGACGATGACGATGACGATGGACCCGAGTCCACTGTATGACACTGTAGTCGCATGCAATGACTCAAAGTTTTTATGTTTTTATGTCACACGATTCTCATTTGACTTGACCCGCACAAAGCATGTGGACCAGATAATATCAGCGCCCGAATCCTCCGAGAGTGTGCTGACCAATTATGCGTTCCGCTGTACAAAATTTGTATCCTTTCCATCAGGCAGGGAAAATTTCCGAACCGGTGGAAAATGGTAAACATCACACCAATATATAAGAAAGCCAACCGGGAAAATCCGACGAACTATCGAGCCGTTTCACTTCTTTGCCTGTGTGGCAAGATTTTGGGAAAATCATTTACAATGATTTGAGTGCTCACATTTTGCCAGTACTCACTGACACCCAGTGCGGTTTTATTCCAAAAAGGTCATGTGCTTCAAACCTGGCAGTTTTCTTGAGACACGCCTGGGATTCGATCGCTGCCGGTTACCAGACAGGTGCAATCTATACGGACTACTCTTCGGCTTTCCAAAGTGGCAACCATAAGCTGTTACTATACAAGCTCGAAAATACATATCATGTTTCAGAGAAAATTATCTCTCTGATTCGCTCATACCTGACTGGTCGCCGGCAGCGGGTGATAGTCAAGGGGGCAGTCTCGGACTGGGCTGATGTCACTTCCGGTGTACCGGAAGGGAGCTTGCTGGCCCCTCTGTTATTTGCCCTCTTTGTGAACGACCTGCCATCCAGGATTGACTCGGAATGTCTGATGTTTGCTGATGACGTCAACATGTTTATGAGGGTAGCGTCTGTGGACGACGCGACCCGCCTGCAGAGGGATATTGATTCCCTCTGCAAGTGGTCCGCAAACTGGATGCTATCCTTGAACCCTCTGAAATGTAGGTCATTCACAATGACTCTCCGTCGTACTCCTGTGCGCTTCGAATATAAGGTACACGATACAACGCTGCAGCGTGAGACTGTGATGCGAGATCTGGGTGTGTACCTGGACAGCAAATTGACATTCGCACAACATGTGGCAAAAACTGTGTCATCTGCGAACCGAGCTCTCGGACTGTTTATTAGATCAATGCAAGCAGAGGGTTCCTGGTAGCAAATTCTCGAAAATTGCTCTGTTCGCGGCATGTAATGCGAACATTAGGTCTCTCCTTGAGTATTGCTCCGTCATCTGGGCAGGCGCAGCCACAACACATCTGACCAGGATTGATAGGGTAGAACATCAATTTGTAATGTGGCTTGCTCAACACTGTAGTGCCACACCTCGACAGGAATCTCTGCAATATCAGGACCTTATTCGCTTTTATAACATGACGTCTGTGTCCACTCGTCGCGTACAATCCGACATCATGTTCTTACGAAACGTTTAATGTGGCAGGACGGACTCATCAGTGTTATTGCAGAACTTTGGATTATGTGTCCCAGTCAGGAGAAATAGGCAATCTGTTTTATTTCATGTACCGTATGCACGTGTAGAAGCCATCAGTTGTGGATTATTTAACAGATTATTAAGAGAAACGAACACATTTTTATCGATGACACCAAGTGCGGACATATTCACGAACCCGCTGAATGCGTTTAAGACGCAGGTGGTTAGATACTGTGCTGCGTCACACGCTCACATCTGAGCCGCGTAGCCATCGGGCATCGATGCTGTTCTGACAGCCGTCTACCTGTTTGAACTGAAAACTGTTCACCTGTTCTGTTTACGCTTTTTAGCTAATAACTTCTCCTGTAAAGGGCACAATATGCTGTCGGAGATTGTGGACAATAATCAATAAACAATGTTGACATGTACTGTGTACTGCTCTTTTGCTTATGTAACTTCACCTGTTACTGGACGATCTTGCCGGTTGG
The DNA here is from genome assembly GCA_034440615.1 of Ashinkailepas kermadecensis. Classification (NCBI taxonomy): domain Eukaryota; kingdom Metazoa; phylum Arthropoda; class Thecostraca; family Neolepadidae; genus Ashinkailepas; species Ashinkailepas kermadecensis. The sequence continues at coordinate 74,603 of JAOTOM010003073.1, read as the reverse complement.
CGAGGATGCTGAATAAACATAAACGTACACATCGTCAAAAAAAAATCAGAATGATTGGGGTCTGGAAATATAGTGGGCGAAATCCGATGAGTTTTTGGTTGGGGGGGGGGGGGGGTCTAGTACGTTGACACTTCGGTCCCCCAAATATTTTTTTTTTAATCGACACCCCTGATGACAGCTCATACGACAGAGTGGATTCGCTCGCTGTGGGCCGCATCGGGTGGGGAGCCGGCCCACCGGAAACGAGGTCGGTACGGAACCTGAAAACCCGCCCAGCGCCCGTGGGTGTAGCAAACATGGCCGCCGGGCGGCGGCCGTGCGGAAACATCTGGCTCAAGGGTGCGCCGTAGTGCGCTTCGACGTCACCACCACCGAAATGGAGCAAGACAGACCCAACAAACCGAGACGACTGCGACCAGCGACAGAAGACAGCCCCAAAACCACTCCAAGACCACCGCGACCAGCGACAAGATCCTCGACCAAAACCACTCCAAGACCACTGCGACCAGCGACTCCGAGAAAGTCCCCTATGCCCCCCTTACCACTTCCCCCTTCCAGACATAACCACAAAACCTCCTACCAACCCCCTACCACTTCCCACTTCCTCCCTTTCAGACTTGACCTAACAACCCCTTACCAGCCAACCCCCTACCACTTCCCACGCCCCTTCCAGACATAACCAGACATCCCCCTACCACTTCCCACGCCCCCTTCCAGACAGAACCAGACAACCCCCTACCATCCAACCCCCTATCACTTCCCACTTCCCCTTCCAGACTTAACCAGACAACGCCCTACCAACTCCAACCCCCTCCCTACCAGTCAAACACTCAACCAGACAAACCCTACCCCCACCACCACTTCCCACTTCCCCACTATCCCCCTTCAGACCGACCCCGCCCCCGACCTCGCCGCCCTACAATATGTTTGACAAAATTGTTTTCGTGTTGATTTCCTGTTGTATTTAATTAATTAGTATGCTAATTACGGGCAAGCAGATGTCTTTTACTTCCATGACGTCATGGTCCAGGAGCAGGTACTCCTTGGTTCAGACAGGTGATTTAGTAAGGTTGACCGCGCCACAATTGTCACACATGAGACAGCTCGCTGCTGTCTCATCGACATATCGCCGACGTCTATGGGAATTCAACATTGGCCGCCACCTGCGCCGCTGTTTTTTCTTCAGCCGGTTGCTGACTCAAAGGGACGTCACCACTACATAAAATGTGTCGTCTGGCGATGTAAACTAGCCTAGAAAAGGACCATGTCATGATTAATTGCTCCAAAAATATGTTTTTAGAAAAATTCGGAAGAGAAGGCCGGTCAGTCCTTGGCTGTCTCATTAGAGCCTTCCGTGTCCCTTTAGCTGTCACCGACGTGCGTCCGCGTGTCGCCGACTTTTTCACCTCTGATCACTTATCGCCATCGGGTGCCATTTTCGGCCAATAACACGATGGCCAAGAACCGTGCCACTGGTGAGAAGTATGCTCGTGCGTCGTTCGACTTCGCCCGTCCCTAATATTCCTGGGTAGTCTGTGGTAGCCTGTGGTGTTTGTGGACGCTGGTGAGGGATACGAACAGCCAAAGCACAAACGCTGTGCCAAATGGAACAGTTCGTCTAATCTACTCCAGGCCGAGTGCCAGCGTAAATAATCGCGCCTGGGAAGAGGCGCCATCTGCGTGCGGCGTGTGGGCAGCCCAGCCAGTCATGCCCGTACGGCGTGTGGGCAGCCCAACCAGTCATGCCCGTACGGCGTGTGGGCAGCCCAGCCAGTCATGCCCGTACGGCGTGTGGGCAGCCCAGCCAGTCATGCCCGTACAGCGTGTGGGCAGCCCAGCCAGTCGTGCCCGTACAGCGTGTGGGCAGCCCAGCCAGTCATGCCCGTACGGCGTGTGGGCAGCCCAGCCAGTCATGCACTCTCAATATCCAGTAAAGTAACCGGACAGCAAAACAGCTCACCATTATCGTAAGAACCAGGCTTAACCGAGATCGGGGCAAGTCCCATCACCTGTCGGCACTATCCGACCTGCTGGTTCACGATGGTTGGGACCGATCTCAGTAGAACCAGATACACTTAGTCCAGTGAACATTGTCTCAGCACCATCTGGTTTGACACTGCTATCAATATTCTTAAAATACATCACATCTGTTGGTGTTGCCAAGGCACCCAGGCGGGTTTTCTGTCGGTGTCAGTTTACCTGGTAAGCCAATGGATTCCCGTGAGTCGAGGCTGCCGAACGAGACTGTGACATCCTGGTTAGTTGTTTGAATATATCAAAACTTACTTAGATGGCCCCAACCACGTATGTCAGTGGTCGGAAGAACTGAACGCAATATCTTAGATCAAAGTAGGTTGAAATCGCACAAAGGGAAGTGCAAGCTAAAACTGGAGAAAAAAACTGCTTCCATCCATGATGGCGTGTGACTGTAGTACAGTGCATGACGTTCCGCATGTATGCTATATGGCATAGAACGGTTATCATTTAGGGCGCTGGGATGGAATACTGTCCTGGAAATTAATTTAACTGCGTTGTTATCACACCGTTGATAAAAGACGCGTTCGGCAAACTACATGAGAATATAAATGATATGAACTCCAAAATTCCGGCAAAATACCAGCCTTCACACCATACATGTACAAAAGAGCCATATTTATTTCTTTACCGAACTAGGCAAATGAAATAGCGACATGTACAAAAACAAAGTTTGGCGAAGTGCACAAAGCTGCAGCGTCACTCGGTGGTGACGAACCAAAAGCAGACAATCCTACCTAGCACATGGATCCTTCATATTCTACCACACAGCAATGACGCGACGCTTTTTTCCGGGGCTCCGGCAGACAGTTGCGCAGACTAACTCGGTGTTAAATGAGGCGGAACTTTGACAATCGTCACAGGCTGAGTCAAAATCGATCGCCTGAGCACAGCTGTGCTCTGAACAGCAGTGACTCACCATATTTTATCACGACAACAAAATGTTGGGCAGAACTTCCTCCAGTAGTACAAGATAATTCAGCATTGGCATTAAATACTGCATAGTGGCAACGAGGAAGCCAATAAATCTCATGTGCTGGCATGTGTTCCACAGGAGTCTACCTTTGTCTCACATGTGTCTGACATGTGCCTTACGTGTGTCTTACATCTGCCTGACACGTGTCTCGCAGGTGTTTCACATGTGGCGCGTGTTGCCCATGCCGCCATGGCCTGCCTGCGAGGCTCCCTTGCTGTAGCCCATCTGCAGGTTCAGTTCGCCCTGATTGGCTCGTAGCTGCTGCTCGGTGAACTCTCGCTTGCACTCCTCGGCCATCTTAGGTCCCAGCGACGGGCCCTTGTATTCGGGATGCTTCTGAGTCTGAAACATCAGACGTCAGTCGCGGCGCTGTACGTCCACTGTCGGATCCAGCCGATCTCCAAAGAGCGAGGGGGTAATCGCAAACATAGAATAGCCGCTCAGGTTTTTGTGGTGAGAAAGGGATTATAAAACTGAAACTATTGATACACTCACCCCCCCCCACACACACACACATACACACACACACACATATATATATATATATATATATATCATTTCAGGGTTGGTTGCAGATTCGTGCTGGCAAGGACGATTATCCAAATGTTGGTCATCGGAGAATATAAACAAGGATACGAAATATATTGGTTTTATCGTCCCATGACTGCTAAATTAGCTTGTCATATGAACGCCTTCACCAGTCACTTCTCGTATGACTCTTTCCAATATCAAGGAGAAAAGTTACATTTTCAGTTCCACTTTTGGGATAGTAAAGGAAGCTTCTTTTTTTAAAGTAAATGTTTCTACGACAACTTTCTCTTGTTACTCATTGACACCAAATGATAGCGGGAAAGCCAAAACGCCAAGCAGTTATCCTGAGTTTAACTTTGAAGCGTCGTGGTTACGAAGGAAACGCGAAGAACACTGCCCTACATGCTCATCTATGTTGGGATTGATCATGCTAAAACGCTTTGAGACATTGCATTATACGGTAGTTTGTTTATGCGCGTGGCAATGGCTAAGCTGCGGTACTTGAGCCACTGCGATGCCTTCGCTTTGAGCGCTCCTAGCCTTGCTTGCCATTACGTTACAAAAGTATGGTTTCCGAGCCGTGCGTTCCGCAAAGCGCGCTTGAGTGCGCTTGGGAATCACCAAAATTTCGAGTTCCACTCCTGATGGCCGAAATTTCCTGGGTACGTTTGGTGTGTGTGGTCAACAGAGCGATCAAATGACCTGACCTGCTTTGGACGATAGCGATGACAAAGTCGCAAGGCCGAATCCGTGGGCTTTCGAGACTACTCGGCTGCAGACACATCGCTGAGTCTTCGACGAGCGCGATAACACACTTCAAAAAAGCAATCCTCTCAATCTTCTCAATCAAACAGCCTTATATTTGTCAAACAGCCTTACAAACAGCCTCAAACAGCCTTATATATATATGGCGACATCCAGCAAACTACTTTAGGAAAGTTGGCAAATAAAAAATATCGTTCTCGTTCATCGTACAAGACGCGACCCAGGGCGTTTATTGAGATAATTCGCAATGACCCGTCGACCATTAAGAATTAATGTCGGAAATAAGCACTAGAGCTCCTGTATGGCTGCTGGCCTACTTACCTAAACGTTGCATGGCTACGGAAGTAGCATTTCAATTAGTGTGAATACCTCATCTCAAAATATTACAAGTCTTAACAAAAATGCAATAAATATAATAAATGCAATATTTCTACAACGAATGTGCTGCCTAGTATGACAACAACTTCAACTTTGGAAAGTTATTCGGCAGCAAGAATATTTGGGTTTGACCTTTTTGATACTACACCCGGCAAAAGTACATGTGATGATGGTCGTTGGTAGCTCTGCAAAACAAGCAATGTCCATGTCAGCCTTCATTGACCACCGAGTTGCCATATCTTTGATGGTAAGCCGTTTTTGTGCATAGCAATATTGTGACGGCTACCTGAGTAACAATAATATTTTCTTCGTCCTGACAGAGTTCACTATTTCTGGCGTGGCTGGCACATTGGGCGATCGCTTTCAGGAATCACGTTTATTGAAGGACATCACTTGATGAGATGAGAAGAGCAGACTGGCCATATGGAAATGCCGATACTCATTACTGCGTTAACCGTGATTGACGTGCGCAATTTGTCTAAACGTAGCAGCGTTTGGATGCATGTGGTAGGTATCTATTTGTCCTCGGTGACACTAGGTGCAGCTTACTGCACCTCCATCAAGTTCTATTAATTGTATGCTTTTAAATAACATCCAAACTAACCATCTTCTGTAATGCAGAATATCAATTTTTAAATAAAAATTGACTCGACCCCAAAGCCCTCGTGCTGGGGTCGAGTCAGTCTACCATAGTTGGGTTTAACTCTGCGGTCCCCTACGGACCGCAGACCGTCGTGTTGGGGTCGAGTCAGTCTACCATAGTTGGGTTGAACTCTGCGGTCCCCTACGGACCGCAGACCGTCGTGTTGGGGTCGAGTCAGTCTACCATAGTTGGGTTGAACTCTGCGGTCCCCTACGCGCCTTGCTGCACCACCATCATGATCTGATCTGAGTCAAACGCTTTTAGACGACACCCATATCGGCCGTACTTCCAATCACATCTAAAATTCACCTATTTGGAGTCGGGTCAGTCATTGACACCTGACCTCTGTACCTCTTCATAAGGTCGGTCGCGAAAAAAGTTATCGTCGTTAGTTTGATAATTGAATTGGCAGGTTTCAGTAAAATGAAGTAAGAATCAGAATAGAATGTTTGACAGATCAGATGTTAATGAAGGTTCATTAAGTCATAGTTGATCTGATAAGGGTAAGGTCAATTTATTTAATTTCGACATTCCTTATTCCGGTGATGCCCAGCTTATGCCACCTCCTCCCTCCCTCACAACTACCAAGTGCTCCAGCGTTAAAGAAGCTGTGCACAAAGAAGTAGATTTGGCGAAATCGAGGTCAGTGCAGTCCCCAAAGAAATAATATAAAAATGGAAAGTGCGTAACGTGAACAAATGAATACAACCGTAAATCGATTTTTATTCACATAGTACTATAATTTCAACATGCCTTTGTTAAGTCTGATCTAGTATATAAACATGTTTTTGGAACTGTCAGTTGTCTTGCCACCCTTTAACTGAAGTCATGCGTTACTTCAATCGTCTACGTCATCAGTTATACATACTCGTTACGCGCCAAGCGCGGACACCTGACTCACACTAGCGCCGCGGTGCGGCCAGAGTAAATACGTCGGTAAAGCAAGATATCTCAGGCTTCTTTTGACAAACTCTTACAATAATGGAATAGTAGATTCCACTGCCGCTGATATCAGAATATTTTCATAGTGATTTCCGAATTTTTCGGCGCGGCAATTAATCGCTGAAATTGAAGACCGTGACTATTTCAAACTGAAGTGGAATACATCCGACTAGTTTACTGCCTACACGTGTCTATAAAATCCATGCTGTTGGTGATTGAGACGTTCGAAGACCTGTCTGCTGATTTGCATTTTACTATCCTTTTCCTAAACTTGTGCGCGTTACTTCGGGTTTGTTTGCGATACCCGGCGTCATTTTTATCTCCAACTGGCGATCTTTTGCCACAGTAACCATAATGAACATGCATGACAAAAAAGCATGGTACAGGCAGATAAGGCAGCTTATTACCTGTCTGCTGATGTACATTTCACTACCATTTTGGAAAATTCGGCGTGGATTTATTTCTGCATTTATTTTATATGTCCTCATTCACATTGCGTATGTCTCATAACGTGCACTGCACAGCTAGTCCGCTTCGATGAAAAGTGAGTACTGTCACACTTTCTCCCTTCTAATATAGAGAACACGAAGTACTGGTTAGAGCCGACGTGTAAGCCTCCTTAGGTGTGTTTTGGTAGTAGCTGCGGAATTCTTGAATATACGAAAGGGCGCTAGTCACACTCGAGGCCGCTGTTTTACAATCAACGTCATGCGATTAATGTGATATTAAAGGTATTGTTCCCCCAGTTTGACAAGTGGAGAGTACCCTGCTCTCCATTTATAAGCTTTATGCTCCGATGAAAAACTGTCAACTTCCCTCTACCAAAAGCTCAGATTTGGAATCCCAAAACACTCGAACTTAGTCATGGTGCTCAAGGTCTGAAGATCTCAAGGTCTCAAGGTCTCGCGTTTTCGCGAGATGTCCAGGTAAAGGCGCGACTCGTAGCTCGAAAAAATAGGTCCGCATAATTAAATAAGAAATCCGTACACCATATGCAGAAGAACATTTTTTCAGGTGCCTTTCGACAAACGCCGCCACCGATCATCGAATTGAACCCGGGCTTGAGAGGACTGCCAGAAGAATAACGCTCCACTACAGCACGCATTACGGTGCGCTCGTTAATCAGCAACAGCTGGCTCCCATAGCCGATGCTATTTGTTTTTAGCTGACGCTGCCAACCCTGGTTAGCCAAGAGGCGCCAAGGCTGCCAACCCGTAGCATGACGTTGGAAACGCGAGGCTAAATGTGGATATTGCGCAACACGCTATTATTAGTTCCTGAATATGATCGCGGTCTCACGGCTCTATCTGTCGCTGGAGGCCATGTTTGGGACTCAACTGTGTGGTCGACGATCTAGTCAGAGGCTTACCAGATGATCACCGGACAAACGGATTACCCAGAGCACGTCAGACAGATCAGCCATGTGTAGATCGGCCCAGAGCAATATCATAAGTACCAGAGATTCGAGAGGCACTTTCCTCCCCTCCTTAGGTTTCAACATCAGCAGTATCTTCAATTGGCATTTGATGAAGATAAACAAACGACTTCAAAATCCCTCCGCACCCCAAAACTCGGGAGAGCTTCTACAGGCCGTTGATAGCTCACCAGACGAGCCAGCGCGTACAGAGACAGCGTGACCTGGGCTATGTTGCGCATGTCGTACAGGTCAGCCGTCTGGAAGATCTCCTCCTCCGGCACTCCATACGCCTTGGCCGCCTTCTGAAACCTGAGCGTGGACGTGAAGCCGGTCATGGCGAGATTCCACACAACAGCCACAGCTGGACTGCCTGTTAAGCTGCACGTGCCGTTGCCAACGAGTCTCACAAGGTGTGTACAGGCCAGGTGTCAACTGAGTTTCTCGTCTGAAGAAGTGAAAAATAAGAACTGTTACTCGTCAGTCTGCTTTGTTCGAAGCTGTGCTCTCCGTTGATTTTTCCGCATTACATGGTAGGAAATGACCAGCGATAGGTGTTTACACAGATATGTAGTACTCTACCGCACTACAAATCCCTGCATCATCGAGTGGCTGTCGAAAATTAGCTGTACCTATAATCTGACCGTCTCCGGTAGAACGAAAATTCAGATAAGCTATGGTAGTACTAATTCGGTGTTCCGTGTTGCAACAGTCTGTTTAGCTCACACTAAACACTGACACTATTCACCTTTCAAATGGTTGAACTTCTTAAAATTAGAATCAGCACGCATTGAACAGAACAACAATGATTCGTGTTGTTGCTGGCTGTGCCCTTGCACCCAACTAGGAGCAGAACAACGATGATCCATCTTATTACTAGTTGCACCTTTGATCCCAGCTATGACATGTGCATGAATAAATGACACAGCACACCTCGAGGAATAATGGAAGCCTTATTGGTGGTGGGTGATCATTTGCACCAAGCGCAGTGAATCTCTGTGCAAAGTTGAATCAGAAGTCCAAGATGCTGTTCCTCGTATTGTGTAAATTAGCTAGCCAACCCTTACTCGCGACATATCGCTGATATACCCAACTCATATCGGTCATTGCGTTTTCTAGCATGGCTTTGTTAGGCCACGATGCACTTCGGCCGTCATGCAAGATCATCAGAGGATTAATCTCCCATAAAACCTGGGTTGGGATAACCCTCCAATACAAATATCGCTGAGATGATCACATAGTGATGGTTTCCGATACGTATGCAGTATAATGTTACGATAGTGCTTACCATGCAGTAATGGGAAAAACAGAAACACTCGGGTTATTTATAGCAAAACCAATCTCTTAGCTTAAAAAAATACAGTCAAGTACGAATCCAATACAATGATCATAATAAATCCCAGCTGACTATGTGGATGAGCATACCCAGAAAACAAATGAAACTAGCACCCCCATGAAAATCCATCTGTAGCTCACTCCGTCACACCAAACCGCCAAGCCGTCGGTAGGTGAGTTGTACTGAGCGTGCTCGCACCGTTCGATGTTCTCTCGCAGTTTGAAGCTGCCGCCGCTGGTCTGGATTTTGGTCACCGAGCCTGGCGTCAACTTGTTCATCAGGTGGCAGATGGCGATGCCGTCGCGCAGGACGTCCTCGTAGCGGCCGGCTGGCAGCTTGGAGCCGACCACCGCCTCGATCCAGTCGAGCACCTCCTTCTCCTGGACAGGGTCCCGCCTCTGCCGGCCGGGTCCGGCCGTGCTGGCTTATGTACGGTCAAGGCAGGTTCGGTTTGGATGATGTCCCGTTGGGTGAAGGTGCTGTCAGATTATGTCCGGTTAGTAGCATGGTCGGGTCGGATTATGTCACATCAGGTCGTGGCCCGTCATAGCACGGCTGGGTCACGTGGCGGCTGGTCAGGTCATGGTCGAGCAGGTTGCGGTCAGTTCAGATTGAGGTCGGTCAGGTGACGGCTTTGCAGGCAAGGACGACCCTTGCACGCTGACGCATAGTAGAGTTCAGGCCACATGTCTGATATTCACATACCACATATTCAGGCCACAGTCACATCATATCGATACGTTGATGTGTTGTCACATACATTTAAGTAGAAGCACGACTGTACAGGCCGAGTCGGGACACTTGAGGTCAGGTGGCGTATGGATAGATTAATTTCAGACAGGAAGGTTCAGGCCGATCTCTGATGTCAGGCGAGGTCACATGCAACTGCTGTCGCAGTGACTATCTATACATGTGACATGAACGCATACTCATGTTGACGAATTGGTAATATCATGGGATCTCTTGCCTCCGGTTTAGTCTGTACCTTGAGCTCAGGTGGTAATGTGTATGTAGAGGCAATTTTTGTATCCTGTCGCCAGTGCCAATGAAAGAATGGTAAAACCAGTCTGATTCAGAAACACAGGGATGTGCTCAATGGGAAACCCAACCTGTACAACAGGATTAGTGGCAGGTTTGTGTTATTGCACTGTAACGTGTACAAGCGGTATTTTTCGTAATATCACGGATGTGACAGCAATTTCGAAATGGAAGAGAGGGCAATACCTTGTTTGACAATTGTCATTATCCTCTATCGAGTCGAGTTGAGACTGGGGACACCACCCCTCCACCTTCCTGTGAAGGCATAAAATACGGGCTTCCACAAAAACAGAGGGGCCGAACCCAATTATGCTCATGTAAAATCAACAGATGTTACTTTGAACATTGAAGTTTTGAACGTGGCTGGCGGATTTGGGATGATGAACATTTGAGGTTTTTGAGCTTTCGGAATTTTATCGGAAATGTCGATTGTAGACAATGAGCAGCTGGGGACTTTGAGCACTTGGAACGTTTTTGACCGATTCGATACTATAAGCAGTTGTGGCTTTTGAGCATTGGCGGTTTTAAACGTTTTTGCCAATTTCCCCTACCCTTGCTTTCGTAATCACATGGGCCACGGCGAGTCATATCAACAGTTTCAAGGCCCTGTCCTAAAAGTCGATGGAAGATCGGCATCGCACAATGTGAAATCGGAAATCGGCCGATTGTAAGTAATTTGTATCGAGGAAGTACGCATCACAAATCTACCACCACACTGCCTTCCATGTGCATCGCTGCACGTTGAAGCAGAATTTTCAGAAGTCGCACAAATAAATTTCGACCAAATTTAAACACCAATTATTGCACTATGTTGCACCGTAACATATCGGGTGCATTGTATATCGTGTCGAGTGCATCGAGTGCGTTGCATTGAGTAATCGAATACATACATACATCGAATACATCGAATCGAATAGATATACAAGTACATTGCGCCTCAACCTACCATGATATCTTTCAATAACTGTCACTTATTGGGGTGGACCAGACGGCGGATTTTCACATCGCCAGGCAAGGTCGGGGGCGCAAGCACCAGACCGCCGTGCTCGAGTATGCGGTACTGTGTCAGGATCAAAATTGTGCAACATAACTTGAATGTCCCGATCTAGAGGTGGTCTTAGGGTCAATGTAGGAACTAAATTTATCTTCAAAGCACGTTTATGAATCATGTTGAAGATATAGTCAAAATCCCAGATGTGACACCGGATTTCACATACTGAAGATGGTAAATGGATTCGGTAGATGGATCATGATTTCACATCCTGAAGATGGTGTAAGCCCACCCAGTTTGAAAATCGATTCAACCGGAATCGATTGAACAGATGGTTGGTATATCACAAGTATTTACCGCAAACCTACTGACGTAGGCAACTGCCTTGGGGGGGGGATAGCGACTGTTCAGATGTGATTGCCTATGGTCCACCCCAAACGGCGTGATGTTTGGATTTTAATAACTTATGCGGCGCATTACCAAAATCTGGATGCACTGAATTACTTAAACAAACTGAGGCTTCCAACCCAAAGGTGGTGTAATCCACTAAAAATAATAATTTCCGAATGTTTTACTCCCCTGGTCAAATTTGCCAACCTAACCGGCCTGCTTCCCAGCATAGAAAATATTGGCGAGCAGGTCGGATTGGCGCTATATGTATATATATGTATATATATATATATATATATATATATATATATATATATATATATATATATGTATATATATATATATATAGATATATATATATATATATATATATATATATATATATATATATATATATATATATATATATATATATATATATATATATATATATATATATATACATATATATATATATATATATATATATATATATATATATATATATATATATATATATATATATATATATATATATATATATATATATATATATATATCGCCATGTATATAGGTAAATATATGTATATCAATTTCATCATTGCTACTACAAAGCTTTAACTCTTTAACTCGAATTTAACAAGAATACTGGGTTAAATATGTGGAAAAATAAGGCCCTATAATCTATAATATATAAATAATCTGAGAACCCAATTCGTCCGTCAGGGCGACATCGGCTCTTGACTTTCAACTTCGGCAACTTACATGGCCCCTTCTCGGTTCTCGACAGTCCTGTCTAGCTTTCAAAGACATCCAGCTCCGAGGCAGGCCTCACAAATAGCAAACGTCGCCAGCTCTCCGAACTCTCATTAGCTCTTAGGGAACCCTGTTCATCCCTCAGGGTTCCTCTCAAACTTCAAGGACATTCCAGCTCAGCCTTCTCAGGGGTCCTTCCCAGTTTTCGACGGACTTTCTGGTGATGAAGGACATTCTAGCTCTTAGACTGATCCTCATTATTCCTCACAACCATCACTAGCCCTTAGGGAATTTCCTTAGCTCTCAGGAGGCCTTGCTGTTTTCATAGAGGCTCCTTCCAACCCTCTTGGGCATCCGACTTCAGTTCTTTATAGCATTTAGTGTCCGTTTTCGAACATCATGGGTCCTCTACAGCTGCTAGAGGCCCTACCCAGTCCTCGACAGCCCTTTTAGCTGTAATTAGCTCTGATGCGGACGTTCAATATTCCTCACATCCAACGCTAAGATTAGAGATTCGCATTAGCTCTCGGAGGGACTGTGTTAACCATCATGAGCCTCTCAAGCTGATAGGAGCCCTTCCAAATTATCGACAACTGTTCCAGTTTCGATAGCATTCTAGCTCTGAGGCGAACCCTCAGTATTCCTCACAACAATCGTCAACCCGCATGAAATTACTTTTGCTCTAAGAAATCCCAGTTCATCCCTCGGGGCTCCTCCCGACCTTAGGAGCATCCCAGTCCAGTCCTCTCGGGCTCTCAGGTGCCCTCTCCATCCCCATGTGCCCTTTCCTGCTTTCAGGGGCTCATTACAGTTACCAATATGCCTATCTAGCTCTCATCTAAGGGACATTCCAGTTCTGAGATCCTCACTATTCTTCTTCAGCTCGTAGGGATCCTGTTCATCCATCAGGGACCCTTTCAAGCCGAAAGAGTCCTCTCAGACCCTCAAATTCCCTGCTTATTTCTCAAGGGCCTTCGGGATCCTGCTTATTCCCCAGTTGTTAGGAGCCATTTCCAGCTGAGACGGCTCTTTTAAGCTAGCGTGGACATTCTAGCTGTCTTGCCTTCACGGCCATCGTCAGCCTGCAGGGTGGATATCTTCAGGTCTCAAGGACTCACGCCACGCAATCTGCTAGATGCATTTTCCCTCGGTTTTAGCTCCGCGCCTACACCTTAAGGGGCCCTCATTAAGGCGGTAGCCTGGTGGGTCCCTTCGGATCCGCCAGGAGGGGGTTGTGGTGGGGGGGGGGAGGCTGCACCCTGAGCTCCCCCATCTTTGCTACGCCACTGCCCACTATAAGTCGCATTTTTCCTCGTTCACATGCATCATATATTGCTACCATGGACGAAAGCTACTGAAGTATCTGCTTTACTAGAAACTACAATGGTTGCTGCGGCGCAGACAAAATTATCAACTAGAAACAATGAGCGGACAGCGGGAGTGGAGTTTTTCTAAGTTTTGGAAACTAAATTTGGTGAGACCCGAGACATTTTGATGTCATTATTTCCATTCAATGCCCATGCGAAGTAATGTTGACTATACTAGAATGCCCCATACTAGGAGTCAGGGAAGTTGGTGGGACACGAGCCCCACCAAAGAGATGCAAAACTCCGCCGATGCCGAACAGAGTAACCAGAGCGCCGGTTGAAGGGCGGCAGGCGCTGCCGCGTCATCTGTGTAAACGACAGTGAACTAGCGCAGGCTGCTGCCACACCCCTACAGGCAGGTGCCGAACGACAGTGAACTAGCGCAGGCTGCTGCCACACCCCTACAGGCAGGTGCCGAACGACAGTGAACTGGCGCAGGCTGCTGCCACACCCCTACAGGCAGATGCCGAACGACAGTGATCTAGCGCAGGCTGCTGCCACACCCCTACAGGCAGATGCCGAACGACAGTGAACTGGCGCAGGCTGCTGCCACACCCCTACAGGCAGATGCCGAACGACAGTGAACTAGCGCAGGCTGCTGCCACACCCCTACAGGCAGATGCCGAACGACAGTGAACTGGCGCAGGCTGCTGCCACACCCCTACAGGCAGGTGCCGAACGACAGTGAACTGGCGCAGGCTGCTGCCACACCCCTACAGGCAGGTGCCGAACGACAGTGAACTAGCGCAGGCTGCTGCCACACCCCTACAGGCAGATGCCGAACGACAGTGAACTGGCGCAGGCTGCTGCCACACCCCTACAGGCAGATGCCGAACGACAGTGAACTGGCGCAGGCTGCTGCCACACCCCTACAGGCAGGTGCCGAACGACACGCAAACACACGTACCACCATTGTTGTGGCAGGTAGACACACACCGGCGTGACAGGAGCACCGCAGCCCAGCGACGGACACAGACTGAAGTCAGACTCAAGTCACCTCTATAAATACCGGCCAAGTTCGCCAGTTGCCGGGCGGCAGCTGCCAACTGGTTGTTTGGTCTCCATTCGGTCGCGACGTAATTCGGAGGAGATGGTGCAGTGATGGAGGGTGGTTGGGGGTCGTAGCGTAATTTGGTGGGCATGGTACAGTGATTGAGTTGGCTGAAGGGTGTGGTATAATTTGGAGGTCATAGTGATAGAGATGGCTGGTGGTCGTAGCCAATGGCATACCGAAGGGGTTGGGGCATTGGGCGAAGTTGCCCCCCCCTTGAGAGGTTGTGGGGCCCCCAAGAATCGCGCCGTGGTTCGAGAAGAAAGCGCCATACTTCCCAAAAATATCACTGGACCCCCAAAAATCATACCGGGCCCATACAAATCACATTTGGACCCATAAAAGTCGCGCAGGGGGCCTGAACACGACGTTGAAGCCCCAAATCGCACCAAGGCCCCTGAAAATCACATTGGGGGCCTAAAAAATCGTTCCGGGGCCTCTAAAAATGACGCTAGGGGCTCCAAAAAGTAGGACCGGGCCCTTGAAAATACCGGTGGAGCCCTACACATCGCGCTGTGGCTCCAAAAATGTTGGACCGGGGTCCCTGAAAATCACGCTGGGGCCTTAAAAGTTCGCGCCTGGCCCCTGAAAATCACGCTGGGGTCCAAAAAGTCTTGCAGGTTTCTTGAAAATCACGACGGTGACCTCAAAAGGTCGGCCCGGGGTCCCTGAAAATCATGCTGAGCCTAGGGGTACCAAAAAGTCGCGCCCTGGTCCATGAAAATCACGCTAGGAGCTCGACAGGCCGCACCGGGGCCCAGAAGTCCAATCGGGACCACACAAAAAAAGAAGCCGGAGCAATAAAAAAAACGGTCCAGACATTGAAAATAACTCTGGGATCCCAACAATCGCTCCAAAATCCCCCAAAACGTGTTCGCCCCCCAACACGTGTCGAGGCCACTAATACTCGCGCTAAGGAACCAACAAATAACGATGAGGCCGAAAAAATCGCACTTAGACCCAGTAAGTCGCGTCGCTCCTCTTGAAAATCACACTGGGGCACAAAAAGTCACACCGAAGCCCCACAAGTATCTGACTGCTCTGACACTCTGCGGCCACAAAGATTGCGTCTAAGACTCCCTCCCCCCCCCCCAAAAAAAATGCGGCGGGCGCCGGAAAAGAAGCGTGGTGAGGCACCGCAAAAAATGCACTGGGAGCCCCAATAAACGTACTGGGTCCCAAAATTATCGCGCAGGAGGTTTACAGAAAATTGAACTGGACACAAAATAAATCACAAAGAGACTTCATTGAATCGATCCGAGCACTGGAAAATTCAGAACAGGTCTCGAAAGAAAGTTCCCCGAAAGACCCTTCTACTCTGTGTCATCGGCTGAAAATAAAACTCGTTGAGCAGCCGCAGTGGCTTACCAAAGAGGAAAATGCACCACCCCGCCCCTCCCTCATGAACGGGTGGGCTCCCAAGAATCGCGCCAGGGTCCCCAAAATCGCTTGGGGGCCCATAACTTCTCGTCGGTGCCCCTAGAATTCGCGTAGGGGGCTCTAAATAAATGCAACGGGCCCAAAAAACTCGCGCCCGGTCTGAAAATTTTCCACAGGGCCCACAGAAATGCTGGGTCCAGTAAGTGCAACGTGCCTCGCGAACTCCCGCCGAATTCCCCCCCCCAAAAAAAAAAAAAAAAAAATCATATATATATATGTATATATATATCGCTTGAGACCAAAAATTCCCGCTGGTAGTCCCCCCAAAAAAATATGGTGGTGGGATTAGAAATTCCCTTCGGGCTCCCAAAATTAGTGTCGATGGCCCCAAATAAGCACAGCTTGGCCCCAAAAATCACATCAGGACCTGACACTAATAAAGACGGAGACATCCAAAATAAAGAGAGATTTCGAGAAAAAAAAACATGTCCGAGCCAGGAAAATCGCTCCGGAACCCCAAACATACTACGAGATGCCATCGGAAATCGCACAGGTACTAGGCCCAGAAAGGCCCAGAAAAACGTAAAACGCTCCGGAAGCTTTCTCCATGTTCCATCACATTTTTTGTGGCGAGGGTCGGGCCCCATTAAAAAATATCCTGGATGCACCACTGTTCTGGTGTGCATGATGTGCGAGTGAGTGTTGTGCTAAATGCTGGAGAGTTGTTGTGTGTTGAGTTCGGGTGTGCATGAACCGGTGGTGGTATGGACAGCAGGGCTGGTCTTGGAGTGATGAGTGGTGCTTGGAGCGAGCTTGTAGAGGTTGAGGATGACGTAATGGTGTAGTGAAGATGAGTTGAAGCTCGAAGACATAGAGTAGGGTAGCTTGAAGACGAGTTGAGTTGATTTGTGGTTGGCCGAATGGCGTAGCCCGGGCAGTGTAGAGAGTGGGGGAGGTCTTGGGTCATCGCCGACATAGGTTCCGTTATCATTGTAAGCAACGAAGCAGGTAGTACAGTAAGTGCCGCTTGGCAAGGGTGTATATTTGAATTATTTTCGGATGGCACTTCCTTCCAATGTTGACTGTGCCCCCCCAAATAATTGAAACTTTTAACGTGGAACCCTGTGTGGTATTTCCCCAATCCATTTGGACCCGCCCATTCACTACCTTGATGTCCTCCCAATAATTTTATAAAACCTACACCCATGTCGCTTGGGTTTGCTTTTTCTTCAGATCAGCTCGCGATTTTTTATAAATAGGTTCTCTTTATGTTTGTTTATCTAAGTTTATCTAAGTTGTTTATCTTTGTTTATCTAAGCATTTTACGACAACCTAGCTGTGCGCTATTCTCGTCGAGGTGTGGCGTCACAGGAGAAAAGCACAGTTGGTGGCCGCGTCAAGCCTCAAGTCGTTCGGTGGGGAGCTGACTCAAGCATTTCAGCTATTTCCGACAATCTTCGGCCGGGGCTGTTTGCAGCGGTGCTGAACACTGGGGCTCTGGCCGCTGGGTCTCCAGCCGAGTCGCAGCCCCGCGGTCGGCCGGGGCTGTTTGCAGCGGTGCTGAACACTGGGGCTCTGGCCGCTGAACTAAGAGCTGAGGCTCCACTCGTTAATGAGCCTGATGGTTGTGCCTGCCTGGGACCCTCCAGTGGAGTCCCCCATTTTAGGAGCACCTAAACGCTTTCCCTTCATGTACGCAGAAGCGCAGCCAGAATTTTCTTAAGGGAGGGCCCGATCAAACATAAAAATATAAAGTGAAAAATGTTTTGTCGAGGTCAGGGAGGCCCTCGCTCTCTTCCCCTTGGTTGCGCTGTACCTACCTAAACCTGGAAATAAAACTGCCAGTCTGTCTTCTTTTAGACGCCGCATTATCTTCCCATCTCAACGATAGCACCGTGAGCCGACATGGAGCTTTCAATTTTATCCTGTGCCTTCTTGGTCACACGTGTTCTGTTCTCCTGTCGTTTCCTTCTGCATGTCTCCTTGTTGACCTTCAGTCTGAACAGCTAAAAGCGCCTGCTGTCTTTACGATGACCGACGTTAGGGCAGACACAGTGACATGAGAGACGCCAAGCGGGTCAGCCACTGGCCACTGCCACCATATTTTGGGTCGCCCAACACATCAGCTGGTACCTACTTCTGCAGGTGGAGATACTCGACTTGATCATGGCCTGGTCTTGGAATCGGAATTAGAAGACCAGCACTTTCTTTTGGACGATCTTTGCCCGGACCTCTTCTCAGGCGGACAGGGAAGGAGGCGCACAAATGTGTTCCCTGCGATTTAATGTCTCGCTTGAATCTTGATGTGGCATCGGGCTGCAATGTCGAACAGCTGATCCCTCTGACTCACAAACTTCTATCGTCTTTGTCCTTTCGGTTTCAGTCGTTCGATGATTTCGAAATGCCTAAGTTTGCTGGTACTTGGTATATAGGTTGATGACACGCTTCACATCGATCTACTTGGAAACAGTATGGTTGTTCCTGCATAAAGCCAACATTCTGCAACAACCTTGTAATTCATGGCAGGACTACTACGTGCTAGATTTCTGTAGGCGCATAAATTACTCATTACTCCTCAGTACATGTTTCTTTGTAAGCAATTGGTTGCCTTCTATGGTTTCCGGTGCTGCTATGATACACATTTGGTACTTCTATCTTGTTGCTTTCTCTTCCTTAGCCTGGAAGGTTTTGGGTAAATTTGCCATGACTGATGGGCCTGTACCGGCAATATGCCCCTTTCGAGCCTGTACTGAGCTGATACCAACCACAACGACTACAGCCATTAGCCACTTGCTGCCACACCTGCTTCCATATCTCAACTAAGACCACGCGTGTGCGTGTCAGGTCAGCCTTCCCGTATTGCTTAGTCACCCTCCAACAGCTATGCCCCAGTAAAACAATGATGGGATTCCAGTGGCAGAGAACGAGGCCGGTCCAATTCGCCGATGTGCTGTCACTCCACTGCACGACAGCGCCTTTGATCGTCCGTGACATTAAAACACTTACAACTTCCCTCATGGTAATGTCCTAACCTTTCACCAAGGAAAATTGCGTGAATAAAATAAGTTTTCCTCGGCAATCACATATTCAAAAGGCATGTATTTACTAAGCCGTACGAACGTCGACGAACGTATGTCGTCGAGACGAATGAAAGGGGAATGTGGGGGAATGGTTCGTGGCGGATTTCAGTTCATCATCGTTTTTTTTCTCCTGAGCGGCGACAAAAATAACGGGTTTTGCTAATCTTTGATGAACATCCCTTACATCTGGTCATTCACTTGATCTGACCTGACAAATTATGGGTTGATCGAAACGAGTTGCTTCGGGCGTCAATGTGCGAGGAATTGGCTGCAGAAGTGTGCCATAGCGATGCAAACCTCATTTAAATCCTACGCTGACTATTACGTCAGTTGAAATAGCTGGCCCATTCCACGACAAATTGACAAGTGAAAGGGCCAAAATAACATCTAATATTTTATACTTTGATGACGATATTTTTATGGGGTTATCTGATGCGCCGAATCCAGCTGTGCAATTTTAGAAAGATCAGGTCAACGGTCAAGGAGTTATATCCTCGGGCATTTTTGAGATGTCACCTAACAAGTGTGTTTTTGAGGTCCTTAACTCAATGAAGAACCATCTGAATTGTGCAAAAGTATATATCGGTGACCTCACAATGACCCACTTTATCTTTTGGCTATTTCGAAATTTTCATTTACGGGGAAATTGAAGTCGTGACATCATGACCTAAGGTCACGTGACTTATTTTACCTTTCAGGACAGTCACAATACGATTTGAAAAAGTGCAGAAATGAAGTTCGATATCTTACCTTTCGAAGCAAAAATAAAAAAACTAGGGTTTTGCTCCTAAAACTCTGCACATCAGTTAAAAATCAGGCATGCATGGTCCTTTTTGCGCTAGTTTATCGTGGCCAGTATGAATATGTATTTAGAATATAGGCGTAAGAACAGGGGGGCAGGGGGCATGACCCACCAACTTTTCAAAGTGGGGAGGGGGCAACAATGCTGGCCCACACTTTTGACACATTTAAATTTCCTAAAAAGCAGCATGCACATATTTGATTATGTGAAAAACTCCCTTCAATCCATAACTAAGTAAAAACTGCACATATCACATCGTAGCACTTCATTTTTTTAGTCATGCACACTTGGACATGACCTTACAACAACGCAACTAACTCAGGAGTTGATGTAATTCAACAGATGTATGGATACTTTCATCAAAATCACACGTTGGCCTTTCCTCCATGATTATAAAAAAAAACAGTCGAAAGTTACTTAGATCTTGGTGTATATTCGGGTACAACCCTTCGTCAAACCACACAAAAATAAGCAATTCCAACTAACGGCCGAATTCTCACTGCCATACTTCATTATCTATGTCGATGTCGTGCATTGCTAGGCATAGGCTTTTTGATTCCGGAGACGCCTTCAATGATGCTACGTACAATATATACGTTTGTCTTGTAGGTAGCATCATTGAAGGCGTCTCCGGAATCAAAAAAGCGTATGCCTAGCAAGGCACGACATCGACATAGATAATAAAGTATGGCAGGGAGAATTCTACCGTTAGTTGGAATTGTTTATTTTTGTGGCTTGATGAAGGGTTGTACCCTTGGTTGTACCCGAATATACACCAAGATCTAAGTAACTTTCGACTGTTTTTTTTCTAATCATCGAGGAAAGGTCATCATTTGATTTTGATGAAATTATATATTCCTCGCCAGAGCGCTACATAACTTAGATGCAAGGGCGTCGCCCCCCCCGGAAATTTGAAGAGGCCCCTATCCGGAAATGCACAGGAAAAAAAAGTGAGCAAGGAGGCCGACGAGACATGAGAGGAGGCCTCCAAGACGTGAGAGGAGGCCCCTAATTTGAAGAAGGAGTCACCTAGCAGAGGATAGGAGGCCCCAGAAATCAAAAGTGTGCCAACAATTGGCACGGAGGCCCCCAGGAATGCAAAGAAGGCCCCCAGGATTGCAAAGGAGGCCCCAGGAATGCAAAGGAGGCCCCCAGGATTGCAAAGGAGGACTCCAGGATTGCAAAGGAGGCCCTCAGGATTGCAAAGGAGGCCCCCAGGATTGTAAAGGAGGCCCATGATTGCAAAGGAGACCCCCAGGTTTGCAAAGGAGGCCTCCAGGATTGCAATGGAGGCCCCCTAGGATTGCAAAGGAGGCCCCCATGATTGCAAAGGAGGCCCCAGGATTGCAAAAAGAGGCCCACATGATTGCAAAGGAGGCCCCCATGATTGCAAAGGAGGTCCCCAGGTTGCAAAGGAGGCCCTCAGGATTGCAAAGGAGGCCCCACGGATTGCGAAGGAGGCCCACAGGATTGCAAAGGAGGCCCCCAGGATTGCAAAGGAGGCCCTCAAGATTGCAAAGGAGGCCCTCAAGATTGCAAAGGAGGCCCCCATGATTGCAAAGGAGGCCCCAATACGGGAAGGGAGACCTCAGAAAATGAGAGGAGGCCCTAAGACGGAAGAGAAAGCCCGTGGATATGAGATGAGGTTTCGGAGACGCAAAAGCAGTCCCCAAAACGGGTAAGGTTCCACCAAGATAGAAAAGGATGATCCAGAAACGTGGCAGGAAGCACCTAATTCGGAAGAGGACAATATAAGATTGGAAATGAGACCACTGGCGGATCCAGGGGGGCCATTCCGGCCATGCCCCCCCCCAAGCGCTTCAAAGGGGGGCCATAGTGTCTTTTGCCCCCCCCCCAAACCAACAAAAGTAAACTGAATTAAAATGCAGTAACCTTTGCTGAGGTTAAAAAATAGCGTTCCGGGTGAAATAATCTCCAATTTTACAGGTATTTTGTTATAATTGTTTGGAAGCACAATATGGTAGCATAGTAGATTCTGACCCATCGAGGGTTCTATGCTGTTGAAGTTCTGCTTACAGCAAGAGATGACGAAATCAGCAGTTTCATTATTCCTTCGTCAGATAGGTTCATGAAGTTTGTTTAGCCAGTAACGGGCAAGCGGACCCAGTGAGCCAGATTTCGAAAGCGGAATTTGAACAGGATGTTTTGTGCGAGTGACCAGTTGAGCCCAGTTGAGCAGCATGTTTCGTATGTTGGTGTTGGGGTTGCTAAGATGAAGAGACAGGCTACATTGACTGATCTTTTCAAGAAGAATAGCAAGAGGAGGTATGTATTTACACTGGCGGATCCAGGGAGGGGCCATTCCGGCCATGCCCCCCGAAGCGCTTAAAAGGGGGGCCATAGTGTCTTTTGGCCCCCCGAAACCAACAGAAGTCAACTAAATTAAAATGCAGTAACCTTTGCCGAGGTTAAAAAATAGCGTCTAGATGAAAGAATCTCCAATTTTAAAGGTTTTTAAAAAAATAATTGTTTGGAAGCCAGTATGGTAGCATGGTAGATTCTAACACACATCGAGGGTTCCATGCTCTAAGTTCTGCTTACAGCAAGAGTTGACAAAATCGGATCCGCCAGTGTGTACCTACACGTGCATGAACTTTGACGTGGTACAAGACGTTGAACGAGAACGTGAACGTTTTGGTAAACAAGAACAAAAATCCGGTAACATAGAAATGGTAGAGGTAGGCTGGGGCCCCTACACAGGAAATTATGTTGTCAGTTATTTTTGTTTTCTTCTTCACATGGGCCCCTTTTCCAAATAGTGGTCGAAATCCGGTGCTTTTAACCAAAAATAGCGGGAGAAGGGGCACCCTCCAAATCCGTTCGACCCCTCCCCTGATGTAATTCCTAGGAACGCCACTGGGGGAGGGGGAGGGGAGGGGTTGACGCCGAAAACCGAAAGTTGCCCCCCCCAAACCGGTGGGCTAGATCCGCCAGTGAATGAGACCCTATGATGAACGAGGAAGACCCTAAAATAGGAGAGAAGGGCCATTAGATAAGAGGGATGGCTCCCAGGCGAGGAAGAAGGCTCCAAGACGTGAAAGAAGGTCCCCAGGAAATGACAGGTAACTGAGATAGGAAAGGTTGCTTGTAATTTGGAAGAGGAGGAAACTGAGAGAGAAGAGGAGTCCACCAGGAGATAAGAGGCCACCCTTAAAATGGGCAAAGATAGAATCAAAACGCAGAACAGGAGGCCCCCAAAACGTGAGAGGAGGCCCCTAATTTGAAAAAGAAAGCCTCTAGAAGAGAAAAGGAGGCCCCTGCCGGACTCGAGAGGAGTCCCTCAAGACGGAGTAGGAGGTCTCCAGGGCCGAATGAGGCCCCGACGACCGGAAGGAATTCCCAGGAAATGAGAGAAGG
The DNA here is from genome assembly GCA_034440615.1 of Ashinkailepas kermadecensis. NCBI lineage: Eukaryota > Metazoa > Arthropoda > Thecostraca > Neolepadidae > Ashinkailepas > Ashinkailepas kermadecensis. The sequence goes on along the minus strand of JAOTOM010003073.1, from coordinate 51,372 downwards.
CCCTTAAGATGGGAGTGGTAGGTAGCAGGTATGGAAAGAGGCGAGGTTTCCAAAATTGAAGATCCCATCAAGACGGGTAAGCTTTGCGAGGACAAAGGAGGAGGCCCCTAATTTGGCAGAGGATGCCCCTGGAACATGAGAGGAAGCCCCATGCCATGTTAAAGGAGCACCAGGAAGTGGGAGGAGGCCCTCCAAAACGGGAGAGGAGGACCATTGAATATGGAGGAGGGTAGGACGCACGAGGAGACATCCAAAACCGGTAAAGAGGATCCAGGAAATGAGACGAGACCCCTAAGACGCGAGAGGAGGCCTATAATTTGCAAGAAGCCCCTGAAATGGTAGGAGTCGTGCCGGGGTACTTGAAAATCACGATATGGGCCCAAAAGATCCGGCCGGGGCCCCTGAAAATCACGCTGAACCTAGGGGTACCCAAAAGTCACGCCCGGACCATGAAAATCACGCTAGGGGCACGATAGGTCGTACCGTTCCCAAACAGTATCATTGGGACACAAATGAAGCCGGGGCAACGAAAAACAATCCGTACATGGAAAATCACTCTGGGGCCCCAACAATGACACCAAAAGCATCCAAAACGTATTGGACCCCCACAAAGTGTCGAGGTCGCTAAAACTCGCGCTAGGGATCCAAGCAAATGACGTCGGGACACAAAAGATTACATTGGACTAAAAAAGTCGCGTCGCAGCCCTTGAAAATCTCACTGGGGACCAAAAAGGTCGCGCCTGGACCCCAAAGGTTGAAGAAGAAGAAGAACCTTCGGTTCTTTTACGACGCATTCAACCACTAGTATATAGCGTCGCCAACCTCTCACGCCGATTGGTCGCGGGTGGACTCGGTAAACACCGTCGGTTGTGAGATTCGAACCCACAATCTTGCGATCAAGAGTCCGATGCTCTACCAACTGAGCTACCGCGGCCCCGGCCCCAAAGGTTGCAGCTGCCCAAAAAATAAATTATCAACCGGAATGTCACTCTGCGCCCCCCAAAATCGTGTCAAAGTCCCCCCCCCCAAAACCCGTTGGGCACTGGAAAAAACGTGTCAGGGCACCGAAAAAAATCGCACCTGGAGACCGAAGAATCGTACCGGGACCCAAAAATATCACATAAGGACCTTTAAAAAAAACTAACTCGGTGTCCAAGAGTTCACACCGAGACTCGATCGAATCGACCCCAGCACAGGAAAATTAAGAACAGGTCCGGAAAAAATTGCCCGGAGGGCTTTTATACTCCGAAAGGTGCCATCGGCTGAACAAAAAAAAACTCCTTCGGTGTCCGCAGTGGCATATCAAAGGAGCAAATGTCCCCTCCCTCCTAAAAGGGATATGCTCCCTAGAATCGAGCCGAGGCCCCCAAAAGTCGCGCTGGGGCCACAAAAATTCGCGTCGGTCCACCAGAATTGGCGTAGGGGCTTCAAGTAAATACGGCGGGCCCCAGAAAACTCGCTCCGAGGCCCGAAAATTTGCAACAGGAACCGCCAAGATCGCGTTGGGGCCACAGCTAAGTACAACGCGCCCCGCAAACTCGAACCGGTCCCACCAAATATCGCGCTCGGACCCACAATTCCCCTCGGTAGTACCAAAAACTTGGTCTGGGCATCAAAAATTCACGTCGGGGCTGCCAACAATTGGCGTCTAGGGCCCCACGTAAGCACCGTGTGACCCCCAAAGTCGCATCGGTATCCGAAAAATAAAGCCGGAGCCCTCCAAAATAAGGAGGGATTCCAAAAAATATTCCGGGTCAGGAAAATGGTTCTGGAGCACCAAACATATCATCAGATGCCTTCACAAATCGCGTACGGCATCGAAAAACATACCGGCGCTTGAAGAAAATCGAGGTGAGATACAAAAATCTGGCGTCAGGGATTCGAAAAATCAGGCCGGGATTCGGAATTTAAAGAAAATTCAGAAGAGATCCACAAAAATCGCGTTGAGCCCAGATAACTGGCGTTGGGTCCCCGGAACCACGCGCCTGGGCGCGATAAGTCGCGCCAGGACCAGAAAAATCGCACCGAAGCAAAAAAATCGTACTGGGGCCTCACAAATGTGCGCCAGAGGCCCCAAATAAACACAGCGGGACCCTAAAAGCACAACGGGGACTGAAAATGCAACTGGCCCTCCAAAATGCAGTCTCGCAAAAAGCGACAGGGCCCTAAAACATGCGTTGCAGCCCTAAATAAATATACCGGGAACTCTAAAAAAAACACACGAAAAAAAACACCGGAAGCTCTCAAGGCACACAGGGGCCATGCAACCGCACAAGGGCCTGAAAAGAGGCTGGGGCCGCAAAAAGCAACATGGTCCCAAAACGAACAAAAACACCGGGCACTAAGTAAACACATCGAGATCTTTGAAAGCACCCCGACAACTAAGAAAAATCATCGGTGCATAAACAAGCAACAAACCCCAAAACGAGCAGGGGTTTCGAAAATGCGTTGGGCCTCTAACAAAAATGGATTGAAGCCCTAAGACACATCCGTTGACGAAGAAATACGAAACAGGTCCAAAGAAGTACGCTCAGGCAGAGCCTCGATTCGGTAGCCAACCTGGAAGCATGTGTAATCAAAGATATGAGGTGCAGCAAAGCCCAGCGGGTATCCGCATTTCTTCACCATAAAATATGGGAGGTAGGGAACTAATGATCGAATTTAATTCATCGAATTTTCGCAGCGAACGCCCATACGTCAGATTTCGCAGCGAACGCATTTCATCACGTCAGATATGGCGCAAGTCTATCATGTGACAGCAATTAGCAAAGCGTAGGAGGCCCGGCAGAATCCGTAGCATCGCACGAAGTGTGGCGAATGCGCCGAATGCGCAAGATGGGTGTGCACGTGCACTATCGTTGGCGTGGTGGCGACCGGACACTACGAACTGGAATGTCTGAGATTGGGAAATTTTACATTTTAAAGTGATTTGTGTACGTGTAATTTCAGCAGTGCGAGGTGACTTATCAAGGGATACCAAAAGAATACATTCGAACAGGGTGGGGGAGCTAGGGTTGAAATCCGACGAATCAGAAACGATAGTGGTAGATTAGGCCCCTCCACAGGATAATTCAGTTGGTCACTAATTATTTCATTTAAAAGGGTCCCCTTTGACAAAATAGTGATCGAAATCGGAAGACTTTTTAGTGAGTAGATGGACCCCTCCAAATACGTGTCCCCCCCCCCCTCCCCTTGACGCAAATATAGGTACGTCACTGGCCCCCCAAACATTTTCAGAAACATAAGCCCATGGAGCAAAGCCAACATTGAGGGGGCAAGTTCCCCCTCACAAGCATACAAAACAACACCGATGCCCCATATTAAATGGGAGGAATGATGTTTTTAAATATATTTTCTTCCTACAAACTTGTCTTCTGTGATTACATCCTGCATGATTAGAGCTTCCCAGCTTCAATACCTTCCCAGCGACATAATTTACAAAACGGTACAGCATAGCGAAAACCATGGGCGTGACGGCGTGGAATTTGAAGGTTTTCATTATTTATGCATTGTCATTGTTGCATCGTTGCATTGCCATTGATGCATTGCTGTTCAATGCTTGTTCTTGCCGTTAATTTATTCGCAGAGGATTTATTATTTTAGCTTCTGTGCCAAGTGCCTTGCAGCCAGCACCAAATGTTATAAAAATAAATAAATCCCTAAGATGACGATCAGAAGATCAATTCAATCCACTTCTCGTTGTCACCTTCGCGAAATTGTCGTCCTAGGACTGATAAATGATCGTTTAAGCCTGTTTATGAGATCAAGCTGGTGGGAATGACTAACAGTAGTGATGAGCCTAACTATATTCAGTTAAACTTGGTGGACATAGAAGTTGGTTGATCAATGGGAGATATCTTTAAGATATGCTCAGCACCAGCCCCACCAGCTCGCTGCAATCTAGAGGCCAGCGGGAAGCTTCTTCTCGTCGATAAAACATAAAGATATTGGTTTGTTTTGGCACTGACGAATTTATCCACATTTGCTTATTTATACCCTGGTATGGTCCAATTCTCAGCGAAAAAAAAAAGATTCTTGCTATTGCGTTTTGCGTAAATGATGCACCATGCCAAGAACAAGCAAGACATCAATATGAAATCATGTTCCCCATTCGGGAACCATACTAAGAGCCTAAAAGCAATAGGAGGCCCTAACACAGTGGAGGCCCCCTTTCGGGGAGCAGGAGGCCCCCTATCAACATTGCCCCCTGGGATAATTTCGTGGCGACGCCACTGCTTAGATGTATGGATATTCACACCTTATATTATGTTTTGAAAAGACTATAAATTAGCTAATGTGCCAGCCAGTTCCAAAACACATCATACTATAATTTCACTGTGGTTCTTTGACTGTTAACATATTTAGCATCGATTTCATTAATATTGCCTACAGTAGAAAATCATATAGGCGAAGGCGGTAACATAGCACAATCAAGGCACGACATACAATTCGCAAGTGTAAGTTTCTTGCATTGATATTACATGGCCATGTATTATGTATGGCCTTGGTCCTAGCCGCCATACACTTCAACATTTACATGCATTTTGATTATTGAAGCATAAACATTACTGCCACAATACATCCATTGTGTGACTGTAGTATGGAATAGAACGTTAAAATTTCAACATTTCAATGGATTTTCACAGTTGGGCACAACACACAGATTTTGTTGTTGTTGATTTTGTTCCAACCTTTTGAGTGAGATGTCTGGGTATTATCGGTGCTGGCATCCAACATAGCAACATACTTATTTCCATTATGGTAGTATAGAAACAATAATGAAGTCCACACCCTATTATATGAACTTCAAGTGCGATGATGCCTCTCAGAATCTCAGAATCCCCCGAGAGAATTAGGCGCTCCTATTGCGACCTGACGAGGTCGCATGAGGAGTGATATGAAGAGTGATGATGTGACGAGTGACGAGTGATGCTTGTCATGTGACCTGAGAAGGCACATGACGGGCATGGCAACTGACCCGAGTGGATCTTTAGCTGGGTAACTGCGTAGTGGCGTTGACATCACCTTAAACATTGAATTCAAATTATGTCGTTCAACATAATTGGTTCGGTCACATGGTGGGCTCATGGTATATACGTAACACTCTCTGCTTAGCAAAGACTCTGATCCCAGAATCTATTCAATGAAGACATTTGGATTAAAAGTACTACAACACCGAATTACAACGGAGACTACTATCAAGGATTTTCATCGTCCAGTGATATGTACGTCCAGGCTGAGATTTAAGAACCCCGAAGATAATGGGATGAATTTAGGCCAATTGCAGGGTGTATGTTTCTGAACATTACTTGTGGTGCAAGCAGTTAAATGGGCATACGAAAGTCGATTTTGTGCGATGTACTCCATAGACGTCATTGTTAAGCTATAAAAGCATTCGGGAATGCGCAGTGGCGTACCGAAGTGGAGCATTGGAGCAGTCCCTCCCCCTGAGAGGTTGTGGGCCCTCAAAAATCGCGCCGGGGTCCGGAAAAATAGCGCCAGGCTTCCTAAACATCCCGCTAGTGTGCCCAACAATCGTACCGGGGCCCATAAAAATCAGATTGGGGCCCCAAAAAGAAGCGCAGGGGCACCTAAAAATGATGATGGGGCTCCCAAAACCCCACCAATGCCCCTGAAAATCGCATTGGGAACCTCAACAATCGTTCCGGAACCCTAAAATGACGCTGAGGGCTCCACAATGTGGGACCGGGCCCCTGAAAATACCGCTGAGGACCTCAAAAAGTCGCGCCGGGGCCCCGAAAAGTCGCGCCAGGGCGCCCCAAAGGTCGGGCCGGGGTCCCTGATAATGGCACTGGGCCCAAAAAATTCGGACCGGGGCCCCTGAAAATCACGTTGGGAGCACAAAAAGTGCCATGGCCCTTGAAAATCACGATGTACCGCAAAAAGAAGGGCTGGGCCCTTGAAAATTACGCTGTGGCCTCAAAAGTTCGCGCCTGGGCCCAGACAATCAGGCTGGGGGCCGACAATGTCGTGCCGGGGTTCTTGAAAATAACAACGGGGACCCCAAAAGGTTGGGCCGGGGCCCCTGAAAATCATGTCAAGCCTGAAGGTAACAAAAAGTCGCGCCTGGGCCCCTGAAAATCGCGCTAGGGTCTCGACAGGTCGGGGGCCCCAAAAGTCTCATCGGGAACACCTAAAAAATGAAGCCGGGGCAACGGAATAAAATGGTCCGGACATGGAAAATCACTCTTGGATCCCAACAATCGCTCCAAAAGAAACCAAAACGTGCTGGGGCCCCAAAGACGTGTCGAGGCCACTAAATCTCGCGGTAGGTATCCCAATAAATGACGACATGGTCTAAAAATCGCACTTAGACCCAAAAACGTCGCGCCGCTGCCCTTGGAGATCACACTATGGGTTTTAAAAAAGTCGCGCCGGAGCCCCACAAGGTGCAGCTGGCTTCCCAAAAATCAATTCCTACCCGGAATGTCACTCTACGGCCACAAAAATTACGTTAAAGACACCAAAACGCGCGGGCCCCGGAAAAGAAGAGCGTTGGAGCACCGGAAAATAACCGGGAGCCCGGATAATCGTACCCGGGGCCCAAAAATATCACGCAGGAGGCTTACAAAAAATATAAGTCGACCAAAAAAATCACAAAGGGATTCCATCGAGACGACCCGAGCACCGGAAAATTCAGAACAGGTGCCGAAAGGAAGTTCTCCTAAGGGCCTTTCTATTCTGAAGGGTGCCATCGGCTGAAAAAAAAACTCGTTAAGCAGCCGCAGTGGCAGACCAAAGAGACAAATACCCCCACCCTCCATCCTGAAGAGGTGGGCTCCCAAGAACCCAAGAATCGCGCCGGGGCCCTCGAAAATGGTTCTGGGGCCCCATAAATTCACGTCGGGTCCCCAGAATTAGGGGTTATAAATAAATACAGCGGGCACCAAAAACTTGCATATAAGTAAATACACCGGGCCCGAAAATTTGCGCCGGGGAACGCCAAAATCGCGCTGGGGCCCAGATCAGTACAATGCGCCCCGCGAACTATCGCCAAGCCACCCAAATATCGCGCTTGGGACCCAAAATTCCTGTCGGTAGTCCCATAAATTATGGTCGGGGCATCAAAAATTCCCCTCGGGGCTTCCAAAATTGACGTCGATGGCCCAAAATAAGCACAGCGTGGCCACAAAATCGCATCGGAATCAGACAAGAATCAAGCCGGAGCTCTCCAAAATAAAGAGAGAATCCGAAAAATAAATGTCCGAGCCCGGAAAATCGCTCCGCAGCCCAAACATATCACCAGATGCCTTAACAAATCGCATACGGCACCGAAAAACGTACCGGAGCTAGACAAATCGCAGCGGGACACAAAAAAAATGTCGCCGGGAGCCCGAAAAAATCAGGCCGTGGCTCGGACTTTACATAATTCAGAAGAAGACATCAGAAATTGCGTCGAGCCAAGAAAACTGGCGTCTGATCCCCCTGGAACCACGCGCCTGGGCCCGAAAGGTCGCGACGGGACTCCGAAAAATTATACCGGAGCCACCAATATCGTGCTGCGGTCCCACAAATGTGAGCGAGGAACCCCAAATAAACACAGCGGGACCCTAAGAGCACAACTGGAGGACGAAAATCTACCGGGCCCTCCAAAGCGTACCGAGTCTGGCAAAAAGCGACAAGGCCTTGAAACATACGTTACAGCTCTAAATAAACACACCAGGAGTTAAAAGAAAAAAACGGGTCCCTCAAAGCACACCGGGCCCTTCAGACCGCATGGGGCCCCCAAAAATAGGCTGTGGCCCTCAAAAATCGACATTGTTCTAGAAAAGGAACACAAAACGGGCACTAAATAAACACTTCGGGCTCTGCGAAAACGCGCTAATACCTACAAAATAATATCGTTGGTGCACACAAAATCCGGGGTCGCAAAAATGTGCCGGGCCCCTAACAAACATTGGCTGGAGCCCAAAAACCCATCCGTAGACAAAGAAAGACGGAAAGGTAAAAGAAGAACATTTAACTAGAGCCTCAGTTCGGTAGCCAATCTGGGAGCGTATTTAACCAAAGAGATGAGGTGTATCAAAGATCAGCGGTTATCCGGATTTCTTAGCCACCAGAAAACGTGGGAAGAAGAGAACTAATCATCGAATTGAATTCAGGATTGGCCCTTGTGGTTCTTAAGTCTGGACACGTTATGACTTTATGAGGTGCCGTGTGTTGTCACCTGCCAGCTATTTTTCGCTGAATGGTCCCCAAAATTAGCGCTTGCATTCCGTTTCAGCCGGGTGCCACATGATGTGGTTGTAGTATTTAATTTCAAGCGGTGGATATTCTAAGGTGCACGATGTGTACTACAGAGATGATTGAGGTAACTGATCACCTATGTGTTGGAGTTAGGCTCTGAAGACCAACACAAAACCATGTATTTTTATTTATTGCGTTTTTCTTTTCCCCAGTCTGTCAGCCTGCCAATCTTGGTCTTCCACACATCGGATCAAAGAATTTTCAACCCATCTTTCCTGTTTCTCATCCTCTCCAGCATCAATCATGAGACTTCTTTTGCCATGGGCCAGCAAGTAAGCTACGCTCTTGCATATTATTTCTCCTCACCAACATAGGTGAACATTTACAACGGGGGCAGCTTAAAGACGTATAGTACTATAGCATGGAAACTATGGCACACCACATACTCATTAGTGAGGCTGTAATGAGCTTGCACCCCCCCCCCCTCACACACACACACGCACATAGCGGAAGTTGAAGAAATTTTGTTTCAACAGTAATACTAATGGTTTCACTCGCACCAGGAAGATAAACCTGTTAGGTATTACAAAATTGTGCATCAGTCGTGAAAAGTGGTTCAATTCCAGCGAGAAGTGTGAATTTGAAAGTACTTATACTGCGATGATAGCTCTTTTTCAGTACCACATGTTGCTGTTAGCCACAGGCGCACCCAGGGGGCCTGTCCCCCCCCCCCTTTGTGGTGAAAGTTGTGTGTTCACTATTGATATGCTTTGGTTCTCTATCCAAAGGTGCTCAACCAAGTACTTTGCGAAATTATATGGGTGCGCCCCTGTTGTTGACCCTGGGCCACCCACTTTTTGAGACGTTTCTACGCCTATGATTTTATATTACTGAAATGCAAGGCTTTTGACGTTCGAGGCACATGATGGGATGATAATGTTAGTCATCTGATCTTGAATGTTGTATTGCACAAGTGTTCTATCTCGTTCTAACAATCACATTCCGATAACTGAGAAGCCATTTGGACAACCATTTATTTCCTCGCGAAAATAAAAATCTGCGAATGTAGTGAAATATCAGGACGGTCACAAACAACAGGTGGCACCGTGTTTGAGTGTCCAGTGCTCACTGCTCACTCTCGCTGAACGTGCTGCCTGTGAAGCGAAGATATTTCTGAGGGTGTCGGACGCAGCCAAGGTGAAAGTAAAGCTATTTTATGAGTCGGATCAGATCAGCCGAATGTGTCTCCGCGAGACCGACCGTGTCACAGTGCGACATACTGGTGGAACCAAAAGTAGATTTCAGAAAAAGCTTGTTTTGTGGAAATTTGTGTGAAATATATGATCTATACAAGTAGAACTCTGAAAACCCTCGCACCGGCTTCTTAACCTTTGCTGCCTTTCGTCCGAAGCATTGCGTCTTGGTAGGCAGCAGTGGGACGCACTCGGTGTGCATGTGCACTTCTCATCAAAACCCAAAACTGCTCATATCCGCTCTCGGCCTTCCCGGCATCAAATACCGTAACCTTCTCCATCACGCGGTATGTGGCACGGAAAACCGTGGTTGCATGATGCACAACTGTGAGGACTGCCCTGATAAAGACGAGGTGATGAACTTTCTGAGGATTATCCTCGCGGGCAAATCAGGAGAAATGAGTGAAGGTGATTTAGCCTCGCACTCGCAGAAATAGTCTGCACCAAAGAAGAAACCATGCGATATTTGAGCCAGCAGACCCTGAAGTTGACCAGACACCACTTTGCGGCTGACAAACAAGGTCAGCACTTTGCCTATGCAAAGGCTACTGGCAAGGAGGGCGAAGTCATTGTCTAGTACGGTTTCGCTGAAAATTATTAATTTGTGTTGCAAGATGCCGCTCAAGGCTTCCACTGGGATTCGTTCCAGTGTACCGTGCACCGGTTTGTCGTGTACTGGCGTGAGGACGAGATACTGTGCCATCAGACCTACTGCTGTATCTGTGACGGCACAAAGCACAACACCGACATGGTGCATGCGTTCCTGCTACGGCTTATCCTTGAAATTCGGACCGCAGTACCTGGCCTAAAAAATATTTATTTCGCAGACGGCAGTATACGAATAAGCATGACTTCATCAATGTGTGTCACCGTCAAACAGATTTCGAAGTATCCTGTCAGTGGCTTTTTTGTCACGTCTCATGGCAAGGGCGCTTGCGACGGCATCGGGGGCACAACCAAGCGTGCCGCGGCTCAAGAGAGCCTCAAGCACTCGCTTTACAACCAGATACTGACGGCGGAGGACATGTTTGAGTATCTGTCGCGCAAGCTAGCCAGCTGCATCAAATTCATATTTGTACCAAAGCAGAAGGCAATGGACGTCAGGACCCACCTCACCGAGCGCTTCTGGAAAGCCATCACGGTGAAGAGAACACGGGGGTACCACAAGTTCGCACCAGTGACACACAGCACCGTAATAGTGCATAAACTGCTTACCGATGCGAGGCGTGTGTTAATGGTAGTGGGCTGAAGTGAGACGTGTTAGTGTGCGCGCTGATACAGGTCGTGTTGATTAATATTATCGCAGTGACAGATCATCAGTCTGAACTGGGATTCTGACAAAGTATGGGATGATCTGCAGATCTGTAGATCATTACATTGCAGTGCCGTATAATACTGTACTGCAACACACTATTGTATTGCATTATATTGTGTAATTATGTTACCATATTTTATTACACCGATGTAGACGGCTCATGATCCAATGCGATTCATTTCATGATCAGCATGTGTCAATAATGGATGCGTCCGCGCCAAATTTGTTCTCAAGGAGTTCAATATGAATGCGTTTACTCAGTCAGTGAGGTTCATCTTTTCGTTTCCAGAATGTGGGGTTTGAAACGCAAGAAAGTTGATATTACAGTGATTGGCGGTGATAAAAACCCTTCAGTTTTGTCGGTGAAATATGATGGTAAATTTGTGATATGCTGACAGACAGATTGAGGCAGAAATGTATTGCATAATGTGAAAACATTTATAGTTCCTTTATTCCTACAAGTGACGATCTAAGATATCACAAATCACCCCTCGTCGCTTCTGAATTTCCAAAATTGCATTGTGACTGTCTCGAAGGTCAAACTAGGTCACGTTATCTTAGGTCACAAGCTCACGATAAAAAAAGCGTTAATAAAATTTCGAAAGTTACACAAGATGCAGTGGATCATGACGAGTTCAGCGATATATAGCTTCGAGCAATTCGTGTTACTCTTCATAGAGTTCCAGGTCTCCAAAGACTAAGGGGATCTCTAACAAATTTCCGATATTATAACTCCTTAGCCGTTGCTCCGATCATTCCAAAAATTGCACAGCTGGATTATAGAGCCAAAATAACCCTATGTAGGTATTTTCATCGAGATATAGAGTGTAATCTGGCTCCCTTACTTGTCGATTTCTGGTGGAATGGGCCACCTACCACAATTCGGAGACGTTTCTACCATTTGTTTAACCCTTGACCTCACAACGAGTTAGAACACTTGTGCAACATAACACTGAAGACCAGATGACTAACACTCTCATCCCATCACGTGCCACGAACATCAAAAGGCTTGTATTTCAGTAATATGCTGTTCTAGACAAATATTCAAACAGGCCACGATACACTAGCGCAAAAACAGCCATGCATGCCTAATTTTGAGCGAATATGTAGATTTATGGGGCAAAATCTTTTGTTTTGCTTCGAAAGATAAAATATCGAGCTTCATTTCTGCACATTTCCCAATCGCATTGTGACTGTCCCGATAGTTAAAGTAGGTTACGTGACCTTAGGTCACGATGTCACGATTTCAAATGATCCGTAAACGAAAATTCCGAAATAGCCAAAAGATGGAATGGATTATTATGAGTTCATCGATATATACTTTTGCACAATTTGGATTGTTCTTCATTGTATTAAGGACCTCAAAAGACACCCTTCTTTGGTGACATCTCAGACATGTCCGAGGCTATAACTCCTTGACCGTTGACCTGATCTTCCTAAAAGTGGCACAGCTGGATTCGGCGCATCAGATAACCCCACACAAATATTTTCATCAAAATATAAAATATTGGGTATTTGTTTTGTCGATTGTCGTGGAATGGGCCAGCTATGAAAAAAATATGTGCTAATCGTAAAGATGATCATCTTTACTCTTTGACACATTTGTATCGTTGTCAACATATGCCTTTATAAGGTTAAAATAACGGGACACACTTTTCTATATGCCTTTGAGAACGAGTTGAATTTTGGGCACCCCAACTTGCTGACATATCACTGGAGGGAAAGAAATCGATGCCCAACACGTTGATTTCTATAGTTATGGAGTGAATATTCTGGATGAAAGAAGGAAATGAATTGATCAAGAGTATCAATAGTGCATTACGTGGTTATGGGTAGCTAAGGACCGGTGCGGCCGTTTTGTGCTGAGCGGACGCGCCGAACAGTCTAAATTTAACCCAGGACTGTTAATAACCCGGGCCCATTTCCAGTCTAGCAAACCTTAGTATCTCGCTCGCGAAGGGGAGGATTCAGTGTATGAGAGAGCCCACAATTTGACGATTGCCGGCGACGGAGGCCATGTCTACATAACTTATCTGTATCTGATTCACCACTTCACCAGTTCTTCCAAGCAACATGATCTGCTAGACACACTCACAGGCGCATGTCATGAAGTGAAGAGCCAGGTCGCGCCTGTAAATGCGTTACGGGGTGACGACTGGCCGGTACCCAGCTCGGTGGACGACTAGAGAGCTGGTTAATGGCGGCAGGGGCAGAGAGATGCAAGAGATAGCTAACCAATTCATCATGCCGAGCGAGGGCGAGATACGTACGGGTCGAAGGATTGGCCCGTGGAACAGAACGCACAGCCATTGAGCACAAGAAGGCGAAACAGCAAATAAGAAGGGCGCTCACGCAAGGAGACCTCCAAGAGCATCCTCTCCAATTCCCCCCTCCTTCCCGCGGAGAATCCCCATGCTTCCCCGACCCATTACATCGTCAGCGCGAGCGGAACTCCATCCACACTTGTATCTGGGCCTTCTCAAATTACATCAAACCGCGTGCGACCATTCGATCTTGCCAGTGCTATTAACCCCGCCCCCCCCCCATCGTTGGCACCGCCGGCGATACGCGGAGTGGAGCTCCTGACAGCTCGTTAGTTGATCTTACAGTGTTCCAGTCAGCCTATGATGCTCGCCAGCCGACACGGATGTTGCCAGAAAACTTGAATGGTCTCTGACAGCGAATCTCGGGGGTGTGGCCACCAGATATTGTGTGGACTCTCACGGCCACAAGATGGTGTGTGGACCAGTGGCGTCGCCACGAAATTCTTCCAGGGGGGGGGGGGGCAATGTTGATAGGGGGCCTCCTGCTCCCCGAAAGGGGGCCTCCACTGTGTTCGGGCCTCCTATTGCTTTTTAGGCTCTTAGTATGGTTCCCGAATGGGAACATGACTTCATATTGATGTCTTGTTTGTTCTTGGCATGGTGCATCATTTACGCAAAACGCAATAACAAAAATCTTTTTTTTTTGCGCTGAGAACTGAGCCATACCAGGGTATAAATAAGCAAATGTGGATAAATACGTCAGTGCCAAAATAAACCAATATCTTTATGCTTTATCGACGAGAAGAATCTTCCCGCTGGCCTCTAGATTGTAGCGAGCTGGTGGGGCTCGTACTGAGCATATCTTAAAGATATCTCCCATTGATCAACCCACTTCTATGTCCACCAAGTTTAACTGAATATATCTAGGTTCATCACTACTGTTAGTCATTCCCACCAGCTTAATCTCATAAACAAGCTTAAACGATAATTTCTCAGTCCTTGGACGACAATTTCGCGAAGGTGACAACGAGAAGTGGATTGAATTGTTTTTCTGATCGTCATTTTGGGGATTTATATATTTTTTTTATAACATTTGGTGCTGGCTGCAAGGCACTTGGCACAAAAGCTAAAATAATAAATCCTCCGCGAATAAATTAACGGCAAGAACAAGCATTGAACAACAATGCATCAATGGCAATGCAACAATGTAACAATGACAATGCATACATAATGCAAAACCTTCGAATTCCACGCCGTCACGCCCATGGTTATCGCTGTGCTGTACCGTTTTGTAAATTATGTCGTTGAGAAGGTATTGAAGCTGGGAAGCTCTAATCATGCAGGCTGTAATCACAGAGGACACCTTTGTAGGAAAAAATACATTTTAAAACATCATTTCTCCCATTTAATATGGGGCATCGGTGTTGTTTTGTATGCTTATGAGGGGGAATTTGCCCCGGCAATGTTGGCTTTGCTCCATGGGCGTAAGTTTCTGAAAATTATTGGGGGACCAGTGACGCACCTATATTTGCGTCAAAGGGAGGGGCCAAACGTATTTGGAGGAGGTCCAACTACTCAATAAAGTCTTCCGATTTCGACCACTATTTTGTCAAAGGGGACCTGTTTAAATAAAATAATTAGTGATCAACTGAATTATCATGTGGAGGGGCCTAATCTACCACTATCGTTTCTGATTCGTCGGATTTCAACCCTAGCTCCCCCACCCTGTTCGAATGTATTCTTTTGGTATCCCTTGATAAGTCACCTCGCACTGCTGAAATTACACCTACACAAATCACTTTAAAATGCAAAATTTCCCAATCTCAGACATTCCAGTTCATAGTGCCCGGTCGCCATAACGCCAACGCTAGTGCACGTGCACACCCATCTTGCGCATTCGGCGCATTCGCCACACTTCGTGCGATGCTACGGATTCTGCTGGGCCTCCTACGCTTTGCTAATTGCTGTCACATGATAGACTTACGCCATATCTGACGTGATAAAATGCTTCGTATGGGCGTTCGCTGCGAAAATTCGATTACTTAAATTCGATCATTAGTTCCCTACTTCCCATATGTTATGGTGAAGAAATGCGGATACCCGCTGAGCTTTGATGCACCTCATATCTTTGATTAAACATGCTTCCAGGTTGACTACGGAACCGAGGCCCTGCCTGAGTGTACTTCTTTGGACCCGTTTCGTATTTCTTCGTCTACGGATGTGTCTTAGGGCTCCAATCCATTTTTGTTAGAGGCCCAACGCATTTTAGAAACCCCTGCTCGTTTTAGGGTTTTGTTGCTTTTTTTTGCGCACCGAATATTTTTTTAGTTGTCGGGGCGCTTTCAAAGATCTCGATGTGTTTACTTAGTGCCCGGTATTTTTGTTCGTTTTGGGACCATGTTGCTTTTTGCGGCCCCAGCCCCTTTCCAGGCCCTTGTGCGGTCGTATGGCCCCTGTGTGCCTTGAGAGCTTCCTGGTGTTTTTTTTTCTTTTTAGAGTTCCCTGTATGTATAGTTATGGCTACAACGCATGTTTTCGGGCCCTGTCGCTTTTTGCGAGACTGTGCTTTGGAGGGCCAGTCTCATTTTCGGTCCCCGTTGTGCTCTTAGGGTCCCGCTGTGATTATTTGGGGCTTCTGACGCACATTTGTGGGGCCCCAGTACGATTTTGGGGCTTCGGTGCGATTTTTTATGGGTCCTAGCGCGACTTATCGCGCCCAGCCGCGTGGTTCCGGGACCCAACGCCAGTTATCGGGGCTCAATGCGATTGTTGTGGATCTCTTCTGAATTTTCTTTAAATTCCGAATCCCGGCCTGATTTTTGGAGTCCCTGGCGCCATGCCTTTGTATCTCACCTCGAATTTCTTCGAGCTCCGGTATGTTTTTCGATGCCGTACGCGATTTGTCAAGGCATCTGATGACATGTTCGGTGCTCCAAAAGCATTGTCCTGACCCGGACTTTTTTTTGGAATCCCTCCTTATTTCGGAGGGCTCCGGCTTTATTTTTCGGATACCGATGCGACTTTGGGGTCATACGGTGCCTCTGTGGGGCCCTAGACGCCAATTGTTGGCAGCCCCGACGTGAATTTGTTATGCCTAGACCAAATTTTTGGTACTACCGATGGGAATTGTGGGTCCTAGCGCGAAATTTGGTGGGACCCGTCCGAGTTTGCGGGGCGCGTTGTACTTAGCTGTGACCCCAACGCGATCTTGGCGATTCCTGTTGCAGATTATCGTGTCTCGGAGCGAGTTTGCTGGGGCCTGTCGTATTTACTTGGAGCCCCTACGCGAATTCTGGTGGACCGACGCGAATTTTTGTGGCCCCAGCGCGACTTTTGGGGGCCTCGGCTGGATTCTTGGGAGCATATCCCTCTTAGGAGGGAGGGGGCATTTGCCCCTTTGATATGTCACTGCAACCACCGAAGGACTTTTTCAGCCGATGGCACCTTTCAGAGTATAAATGCCCTCCGGGTAATTTTTTCCGGACCTGTTCTTAATCTTCCGGTGCTGGGGTCGATTTGATCGAGTCTCGGTGTGAACTTTTGGACATCGAGTTCTATTTTGTAAAGGTCCTTAGGTGATATTTTTCGGTCCTGGTACGATTCTTCGGTCTCCAGGTGCGATTTCTTTTCGGTGCCCTGACACGTTTTTTTTCCAGTGTCCAACGGGTTTGGGGCGGGGGGGACTTTGACCGATTTTTTGGGCCGCAGAGTGACATTCCGGTTGATAATTGATTTTTGGGGCAGCTGCAACCTTTGGGGTCCAGGCGCGGCCTTTTTGGTCCCCAGTGAGATTTTCAAGGGCTGCGACGCGACTTTTTTACTCTAATGTAATCTTTTGTGTCCCGACGTCATTTGCTTGGATCCCTAGCGCGAGTTTTAGCGACCTCGACACTTTGTGGGTGTCCAATGCGTTTTGGATGCTTTTGGTGTCATTGTTGGAGCCCCAGAGTGATTGTCCATGTCCGGATTGTTTTTCATTGTCCCGGCTTCATTTGTGTCCCAATGATACTGTTGGGGAACGGTACGACCTATCGTGCCCCTAGCGTGATTTTCATGGTCCGAGCGTGAATTTTTGGTACCCCTAGGCTCAGCGTGATTTTCAGGGGGCCCGGCCGGATCTTTTTGGGCCCATACCGTGATTTTCAAGTACCTCGGCACGACTCCTGCCATTTCAGGGGCTTCTTGCAAATTATAGACATCCTCTCGCGTCTTAGGGGTCTCGTCTCATTTCCTGGAGCCTCTTTACCGGTTTTGAACGTCTTCTCGTGCGTCCTACCCTCCTCCATATTCAATGGTCCTCCTCTCCCGATTTGGAGGGCCTCCTTCCACATCCTGGGGCCCCTTTAGCATGGCATGGGGCTTCCTCTCATGTTCCAGGGGCTTCCTCTCTCAAATTAGGGGCCTCCTGCCACGCCTCGTGGGCCTCCTCCTTTGTCCTCGCAATGCTTACCCGTCTTGAGGGGATCTTCACTTTTGGAAACCTCGCCTCCTTCCATACCTGCTACCTACCACTCCCATCTTAAGGGCCTTCTCTCATTTCCTGGGAATTCCTTCCGGTCGTCGGGGCCTCATTCGGCCCTGGGGACCTCCTACTCCATCTCGAGGGACTCCTCTGGAGTCCGGCAGGGGCCTCCTTTTTTTCTCTTCTAGAGGCTTTCATTTTCAAATTAGGGGCCTCCTCTCACGTCTTCGGGGCCTCCTGTTCTGCGTTTTGATTCTATATTTGCCCATTTTAAGGGTGGCCTCTTATCTCTTGGTGGACTCCTGTTCTCCCTCAGGTGCCTCCTCTTCCAAATTACAAGCAACCTTTCCTATCTCAGTTACCTTGTCATTTCCTGTGGACCTTCTTACCCGTCTTGAAGCCTTCTTTCGCGCCTGGGAGCCATCCTTCTTATCTAATTGCCCTTCTCTCCTATCTTAGGGGCTTCCTCGTTCATCATAGGGTCTCATTTCCAATCTTATATCGTCCTCTTCCGAATTAGGTGCTTCCTGACACTTTTCTGGATCATCCTTTTCTATCTTGGTGGAACCTTACCCATTTTGGGGACTGCTTTTGCGCCTCCGAAACCTCATCTCATATCCACTGGCTTTCTCTTCCGTCTTTGGGCCTCGTCTCATTTTCTGAGGTCTCCCTTCCCGTATTGGGCCTCCTTTGCAATCATGGGGCCTCCTTTGCAATCCTGAGGGTCTCCTTTGCAATCCTGGGGCCTCCTTTGCAATCCTGGGGACCTCCTTTGCAATCCTGGGGGCCTTCTTTGCAATCATGTGGGCCTCCTTCGCAATCCTGAGGGCCTCATTTGCAATCCTGGGGCCTCCTTTGCAATCCTGGGTGCCTCCTTTGCAATCCTGGAGGCCTCCTTTGCAATCCTGGGGGTCTATTTTGCAATCATGGGGCCTCCTTTGCAATCATGGGGCATCCTTTGCCATCCTGTGGGGCTCCTTCGCAATCCTGAGGGCCTCCTTTGCAATCCTGTGGGCCTCCTTTGCAAACTTGGGGGCCTCCTTTGCAATCCTGGGGCCTCCTTTGCAATCATGGGGGCCTCCTTTGCAATCCTGGGGCCTCCTTTGCAATCCTGGGGCCTCCTTTGTAATCCTGGAGGTCTCCTTTGCAATCCTGGGGGCCTTCTTTGCATTCCTGGGGGCCTCCTTTGAAATCCTGGAGTCCTCCTTTATAATCCTGGTGGTCTCCTTTACAATCATGGGGCCTCCTTTGCAATCATGGGGCCCCCTTTGCAATCCTGGGGGCCTCCTTTGCAATCCTGGGGCCTCCTTTGCAATCCTGGGGCCTCCTTTGCAATCCTGGGGACCTCCTTTGCAATCCTGGGGGCCTTCTTTGCAATCATGTGGGCCTCCTTCGCAATCCTGAGGGCCTCATTTGCAATCCTGGGGCCTCCTTTGCAATCCTGGGTGCCTCCTTTGCAATCCTGGAGGCCTCCTTTGCAATCCTGGGGTCTATTTTTCAATCATGGGGCCTCCTTTGCAATCATGGGGCATCCTTTGCCATCCTGTGGGGCTCCTTCGCAATCCTGAGGGCCTCCTTTGCAATCCTGTGGGCCTCCTTTGCAAACTTGGGGGCCTCCTTTGCAATCCTGGGGCCTCCTTTGCAATCATGGGGGCCTCCTTTGCAATCCTGGGGCCTCCTTTGCAATCCTGGGGCCTCCTTTGTAATCCTGGAGGTCTCCTTTGCAATCCTGGGGGCCTTCTTTGCATTCCTGGGGGCCTCCTTTGAAATCCTGGAGTCCTCCTTTATAATCCTGGTGGTCTCCTTTACAATCATGGGGCCTCCTTTGCAATCATGGGGCCCCCTTTGCAATCCTGGGGGCCTCCTTTGCAATCCTGGGGCCTCCTTTGCAATCCTGGGGCCTCCTTTGCAATCCTGGGACCTCCTTTGTAATCATGGAGGCCTCCTTTGCAATCATGAGGGCCTCCTTTGCATTCCTGGAGTCCTCCTTTGCAATCCTGGGAGCCTCCTTTGCAATCCTGGGGGCCTCATTTGCAATCCTGGGGCCTCCTTTGCAATCCTTGGGGTCTCCTTTTCAATCCTGGGGGGCCTCCTTTGTAATCCTGGAGGCCTCCTTTGCAATCATGGGAGCCTCCTTTGCACTCATGGGGCCTCCTTTGCATTCCTGGGGCCTCCTTTGCAATCCTGGAGTCCTCCTTTGCAATCCTGGGGGCCTCCTTTGTAATCCTGGGGCCTCCTTTGCAATCCTGGGGGCCTCCTTTTCAATCCTGGGGGCCTCCTTTGTAATCTTTGAGGCCTCCTTTGCAATCCTGGGGGCCTCCTTTGCATTCCTGGGGGCCTCCGCGCCAATTGTTGGCACTCTCTTGATTTCTGGGCCTCCTATCCTCTCTTAGGTGACTCCTTCTTCAAATTAGGGGCCTCCTGTCACGTCTTGGAGGCCTCCTCTCATGTCTCGTCAGCCTCCTTGCTCATTTTTTTCCTGTGCGTTTCCGGATAGGGGCCTCCTCAAATTTCAGGGGGGTGCGCGCCCCCCAGTCTCACGGCAGGGGGGGTGACTGCCCCCTCTGCCCCCCGGTGGCGACGCCCTTGACTGGGGGAATGTGCCCCCTCATGGAAAGTGGCGCCTCTTCAGAGTGGCTCGAGTGCACATCCACTCAGTAGCTTTGTCAGTAAACGAAAGGCATATCTGTCAGAGGAACAGCACCTGCCTATTTTCAAAATGTTGAATTATGCAATGCTTCCTTACTCTCATAGGCGTAGGAACAGGGGGGTGGGGGCAGGGGGGCCATGGCCCTCCCACTTTTGAAAGTGGGTGGGCCAACAATGGTAGCTGGCCCTCCCACTTTTGAGACATTTAAATTTAATAAAAGGCAGCATGCACACATTTGAATATGTGAAAAAGTTCCTGCAATCCATAACTAAATAAAAGTTGCACATGTCACATGGTAGCACTTCATTTTTTAAGTCATACACACTTGGACATGACCTTACAACAACGCAACTAATTCAGGATTTGATGTAATGCAACAGATGTATGGATATTCACACTTTATCTTATGTTATGAAAAGACTACAAAGCAGATGATCTGCCAGCTAGTACCAAAATACATTCATACTAGAGTTGCACTGTGTTTTTTTTTTACTGTTAACATATTTAACATCGATTTCATTAATATTGCCTACAGTAGAAAATTATAAAGGCTGAAGGCAGTAACGCAACACAATCAAGGTAAGACGTACAATTTGGAAGTGCAAGTTCCTTGCCTTGATATTACATAGCCATGTATTATATATGCCTTACTCCTAGCTGCCATACACTTCAACATTTACATGTATTTTGATCATTGAAGCATAAAATTACTGCCACGATACATACATTGCGTGACTGTAGTATGAAATGGAACGTAAACATGTGTACATTTCAATGGATTTTCATAGTTTGGCACAGCACACAAATATCCAACTTTTTCAGTGAGATGCCTGGGTATTATCGGTGCTGGTATCCAACATAGTAAAATACTTATTTCATCATTTATTATGGTAGCATAGATACCATAATGAGGTTCACAACCTATTATATCAACTTCAAGTGCGAGAACGCCTGTCAGGGTCTCGGAATCTCCGAAAGGATTAGGCGCTCGTGGTGCGACCTGACAAGGTCACACGAGGAGTGATATGAAGAGTGATGATGTGACCAATAACGAGCGATGCTTGTCATGTGACTTTGAGAAGGCACATGACGAGCATGGCAACTGACCCGAGTGGATCTTCAGCTGGGTAACTGCGTAGTGGCATTGACAGCACGTTAAACATTGAACTCAAATTATGTCGTTGAACAGAAATGGTTCGGTAAGATGGCGGTGCCATGGTATATGTAATAATATCTGCTTAGCAATGACGCTGATCCCCGAATCTATTCAATGAAGATATTTTGATTAAAAGCACAAAACACCGAATTTCAACGGAGACTACTACCAAGGTTTTTCATCGTCCAGTGATGTGTACGTCCAGGCTGAGATTTAAGAACCCTGAAGATAATGAGATGAATTTAGGCCAATTGCAGGGTGTATATTTCTGAACACTACTTCTGGTGCAAGCAGTTAAATGGGCATAAAAAAGTTGATTTTTTTGCGATGTACTCCATAGACATCGTGGTTAAGCTATACAATCATTGGGGCCCGCACATTGGCGTACCGAAGGGAGCAGTCCCCCTCCACATGAGAGGTTGGGGGCCACACATAATCGCGCCTGGGTTCGGAAAAATAGCGCCAGGTTCCCTAAAAATCATGCTGGTGTCCCCAACAATCGCACCGGGGCCCGTAAAAATCATTTGGAGCCGCCAAAACGTCGCAAAAGGATCCCTGAAAATGAGGCTGGGGCCTCCCAAAATCCCACCAAGCCCCTGAAAATCACATTGATTTCCCTAAAAATCGTCCCGGGACCCTAAAAATGACGCTGATGGCTCCAAAATGTGGGATCGGGTCCCTGAAAATACCGTTGGGCCTCCAAAAAGTCGCGCCGGGACCCCGATAAGTCGCGCCAGGGCCGCATGAAATCACGCTCAGGCCTTAAAAGGTCGGACCGTGTCCCTGTATATCACGCTGGGGGCCAAAAAGTTTATCGGGACCCCCGAAAATGACGCTAGGCCCGAAAAAAGACTGGCCGGGCCCTCAAAATCACGCTGGGTCCCAAAAGGTCGAGCCGTGGCCCCTGTTAATCGCGCTGGGGCACAACAATTTTGACCGGGCCCCTGAATACCGCGCTGGGAGCAGAAAATGTCGTGCCGTGGTCCTTGAAAATTCCGATGGGGGCGGCAGAAAGACTGTCTGGGACGCCGAAAATCACGCTGGGGGCTCAAAAGTTCGCGGCCGGGGCCCAGAAAATCCCGCTGGGGCCGAAAAAAGTCGTGCCGTGGTTCTTGAAAATCATAACGGGGACTCAAAACGTTGGGCCGGGGCCACTGCAAATCACGCTGAGCCTGAAGGTACCAAAACGTCACACCCGGGCCCCTGAAAATCACGCTAGAGGCTTGACAAGTCGCACCGGGGCCCCAAAAGTCTCATCGGGAACACCCAATAAATGAAACCGGGGCAACGAAAAAACAGTCTGGACATGGAAAATCACTCTGGGCTCCAAGCGGTCGATTCAAAAGAAACCAGAATGTGTTGGGCCCCAAAGACGTGTCGAGGCCACTAAAACTCGCGATAGGCATCCCAACAAATGAAGACATGGTCATAAAATCATACTTGGACCCAAAAACGTCGCGCCGCTGCCCTTGGAAATCACATTAGGGGCCCAAAAAGTTCCACCGGAGCCACACAAGTCGCAGCTGGCTTCCCAAAAATCAATTCCTACCCGGAATGTTACTTTACGGCCAGAAAAATTGCGTCAGACCCAAAAAACGCGTCTGGCCCCGGAAAAGAAGCGCCTTGGAGCACCGAAAAAAAATCCACCAAGAGACCGAAGAATCGTACCGGGGCCCAAAAATATCGCGCAAGAGGCTTACAAAAAATACAAGTCGACCGCGAAAAAATCACAAAAGGACTCCATCGAGTCAACCCGAACACCGGAAAATTCAGAACAGGCCCCGAAAGAAAGTTCTCCAAAGGGCCTTTCTACTCTTAAGGGTGCCATCGGCTGAAAAAAAAACTCGTTGAGCAGCCGCAGTGGTATACCAATGGCAAATGCCCCCCACATCCTGAAGAGGTGGACTTCCAAGAACCCAAGAACCGCGTCGGGGTCACCAAAAATAGTTCTGGGGCCCCATAAATTTGCGTCGGGGCCCCCAGATTTAGGGGTTATAAATAAATGCAACGGGCACCAAAAATCTTGCACCGTACCCGAAAATTTGCGCCGGGGAACACCAAATTCGCACTAGGGCCCAGATAAGTACAACACGCTCCTCGAACTAGCGCCAAGCCCGCCAAATATCGCGCTTTGGACCCAAAATTCCTGCCAGTAGTCCCATAAATCCTGGTCGAGGCATCAAAAATTTCCCTCGGGGCTCTCCAGGCATTGGCGTCGGTGGTCCCAGCTAAGCACAGCGTGGCCCCAAAATGGCATCGAAACCCGACAAGGATAAAGCCGGAGCCCTTCAAAATAGAGATTCCGAAAAATAAATGTCCGAGCCAGGAAAATCGCCCCTTAGCTCAAACATACCACCAGATGCCTTAACAAATAGCATACGGCACCGAAAAACGTACCGGAGCTCGAAAAATCGTCGCGGGACACAAAAAGAAATGTCGCCGGGGGCCCGAAAAATCAGACCGTGGCTCGAACTTTACATAATTCAGAAGTCAACAAAAATTGTGTCGAGCCCAGAAAACTGGCGTCGGATCCCCCGGAACCACGCACCTGGGCCCGAAAAGTCACGACGGGACCCCGATAAATTATACCGGAGCACCCAAAATCGTGCTGGGGTCCCACTAATGTGAGCGAGGAACCACAAATAAACACCGGGGGATCCTAAAAGCACAACTGGAGGACGAAAATGCACCTGGCCCCCCAAAGCGTACCGACTCTGGCAAAAAGCGGCAGGGCCTTAAAAACCATACACATTTGTTAAAACAAAACACACGAACACCATACAATTCTGTTAGCCTGCCAATCTTGGTCTGCCACACACCGGATCAAATAATTTTCAACCAGCGATCACCCGTCTTTTCTGTTTCTCATCCTTTCCAACAGCAATCATGAGACTTCTTTTGCCATAGGACAGCAAGTAAGCTACGTTCTTGTTTATTCTTTCTCCTCACCAACATCGGCAACATTTACAACGGAGGACACCCTAGAGACGTATAGTACTATATCATGGAAACTAGAGCACACCACATACTCATTATTGAGGCTGCAATAAGCTTGCACCCCCCCCCCCCCCTACACACATAGCGGAAGTTGAAGACATTTTGTTTGAACAGCAATAGGTACTAATGGTTTCGCTTACACCAGGGAGATAAACCTATTATTACAAAAGAATCCATCAGTCGTGAATAGAGTTCGAAGTTCAGAGTGAAGTGTGAATTTGAAAGTACTTATACTGCGATGATAGTTCTTTTTCAGTACCACATGTTAGCCATAGGCGCGTCAAAGGGGCCTGTCCCATCCCCCTTGGCGGTGGATGTTGTGTGTTCACTATTAAAATTATCCGGTGCTCTATCCAAAAGTGATCAGCCATGGTAATTTGCGAAATCCCTGGGTGCGCCCCTGCTGTTGACCCTGGCCCTCCCACTTTTTTAGACGTTCCTACGCCTATGCTTACTCTACAGACAAAATACACACTCAAGTCCACTCTGTAGGCACATACCGTTTTTTGTTGCTGCTGAACACGACCGTATA
Organism: Ashinkailepas kermadecensis; assembly: GCA_034440615.1. NCBI lineage: Eukaryota > Metazoa > Arthropoda > Thecostraca > Neolepadidae > Ashinkailepas > Ashinkailepas kermadecensis. The sequence continues at coordinate 26,535 of JAOTOM010003073.1, read as the reverse complement.
CCACAAGGCGAACACAAGCACGAAGGACGGTTGACTAAAGATGGCGTCGACCAGATCCAGTTGGCGCGCAAATGTGGTAAAGAAACCTCATTTAGGGTAAGGAAATAGTCGGGCGCGATTTAAAATAACATATTTGTATTACTTTACACAAGGTGTGCTTTTTAATCATAATCAGTTCTTTAAGGACCTTTGCCAGGCTTAAGTACGCTAATATTGTGGTTACAAAAGTAAAAAGGAGTAGATAAAACAGGATCGGTGTACAACACTCATTCTAGTTCGGTATTTTTAGGTTTGTTGTTGGTTGGTTTAGAAACATGAACGCAACAAAAGCAAATATTTACTGTTTATGTACCTGAATTCGTTTTTAAAACTCCGTATAATACTTAAGAACACTAGAATGAGCAGTTAAAAAGTAAATATATTGTAGATAAAGCCTGACTAGTGTAAACATTTTTATGTGTGTAGGGAGGCTCCTAGAAAAGCCAGAGATTCTTCTGTTGGGAGGCTCCTAGAAGAGTGGTCGCGCCCACCCATGCTCAAGAGCGACGCCAACAAGCACCCAAACCAAGCAGACCAATAAGAACAAGAAGCAAGAAAACAAGAAGAGGAAGAAGCAAGAAGAGCGAGAAGAAATAAGAGACGCGAGAAGACAGCAAACAAGAGTTCCAGGCACCCTTTATGAGCACTCCTGCGACACGAGAAGGAAATCCACCCACACCATCTCTCAAACTTCTCTCTGTCTCCCAGCTAAATCCCCCTCAGAGGAAACCTAACAGTGACGAGCCCACTTGGTCTGGGCCATTGCGGCCGGGGCAGGGACCGGAGGGCGAAAGCTCGGTCCGAGTGCAACTGGTGGTTATTGGCTTTACGACACATCGACCGTTGAGTCATTTAGCGTCGCCAATCTCTCACGCCGATTGGTCGCGGGCGAAGAGTGGCGACAGGTGAGACTCGAACCCACAATCTTTCGATTGTGAGACGGGAAACTTACCCCTAGACTACTCGTCCCCTTGGTCCGAGTGAAACGAATCCTGGTGTTTTCAGTAAGGATTGTCACCTTGCCGACGGGGCCGACCGAACCCTAACACTATGTCACCCACACCCGAGTCTAATACTCACCTGGCACACGGCGCCTGTCTTGTAGGCACATACAACGAACCGCAGCACACCATCACCCGAGAGTCTTCCATGACTCCCGACAGATGCTACGCCACATCCTGAACACACCATACCTCACCATCACTCGGCACACTACCCACATCATCGTACGCAGACAGAACAGCACCGATACACGAACGTTATTCGCCACAAACACGCTCAACAATCAACGCTGTTCGCTCACACTGCACCACACACTCAACACCAGCCGGGACTAAAACTCGCGCCAGGTATCCCAACAAATGACGACGGGGCGCAAAAAAATCGCACTTAGATCCTAAAAGTCGCGTTGCTGCCCTTGAAAAACCACACTGTGGTCCAAAAAGTCGAACCAGAGTCGCTAGCACAGCTAGTCAGTCTCTACAAGTCGCAGCTGGAGCGTTTCATTAGATTGACCAATTCCCCATACATTTTGATTGAGACCAAAATTTGATCACAGGGTAATCTTGGTATTCACAGGGCTCTGAATATGGCTGTGCAAATTTCAGCCCGATTCGACCAACGGTTTTTGAGCGACAGCCTCCGGGAATATTTTTAGGTCAAACGACATGGGTTGGTTTAACGATGGATATCTCATTGATAAGAAGCAGCAAGGGTGGCAAATGATATACTTCAGAAGAAAAAGGACCGCTGAAACATTCCCGAAATGACATCATATTTCCTACATTTGACCTCGTGACCTCATGACCTCGCGACCTCATGACCTCGTGACCTCCTGACCTCCCCTGACTCATAGTCCATCAAAATTGATAATTTTGATGGTGGAAATAAAAGTGGGCATGATTTCGCTGACGAAACAAAAAATATAAGAAATGCAATCTTATAAATATCCGATATAGCCGTCCGCTCTCCATTACGTTTTGCGATTTTGCGTTTTCCGGGTAGGACGAATTTCGTGTAAGCTTTCTTTCATTTAGAAGATATATGAGGTTGAACAATGACATACAGAAACATGGCCGAAAAAAACGTATTCCTAAGAAAAAAGCATTCATACCTGTTTAATGTAGATCTTATAGTTTCCCTGAACAACCATCACGAATTTCAAGGTCACCAATTACCGATAGGTCACCCATAGGTGTATCTACGCGTAGTGACACAATTGTACTTCTGAACAACCGACATGTATTGAATAACATCAAACATGGGAACAACGCAACGCGGCCCTATATCTGGCTTGGGAGGTAGTGTAGAGAAGTTTTCAGGTCACCCCTCTGATGGGGCAAAACTTCTTCTGGCACGTTGATAGCTAGTCAGACCTCGTCGTTTGCGATATTTAAAACCCCGGGCATAAATTCAATAGCTCTATGTCTTCATCTCAGAGATCTGATCTGCACATCTTGACACGCACCTCATAATCCAGCACTTATCCCAGCAAGCATTCCCAAATGGGACCCATATGGGATCTATTTGGGCTATCTGGGATAGCTCATATATGGGATGTAAGTGGGCAACTAGCTGGGTTCCATCTGGGTCCCATATGGGATGCCGAGATATCCTGCCCAATTATGCCTACCTGCGAGTGGGTAGGAATAGCCCTATTTTTTGCTTATTCTTCATCTAATACAAAAAAAAGGATGGCTAATCATTAAAATAATATCAACTATGTGATGGGATGCATGTGGGCTGCATGTGGGGTAACTGGGCAAGGCGATTCTCTTCAATGAGCATTTATGTGACAAGCCTTGTTAGCATTGGGGCCGGTATGGCACTTCTTATGGCCAATGGCATAGAAGAATGTATTAAAATGTACATATTTCAGTTCAAATCAAGAAGACCATATGATTTATTCACGATTTAAATCGGCGCAATGCCAGCCTTAGAAAAGACAGCCACCACTATCTTCTAGCACTTCTTCAATCGTATATTATGTAATATCAGTAGCGCAACCAGGGGGGGGGGCCAAGGGGCCATGGCCCCCCGAAATTTTTTGGGGGCCCGCGAAGCGGGCCCCTGGCTCGGAGTGGGCCACCCTACTCAGAGCCCTGGCTAGGGGCCCGCGAAGCGGATCTGTGGCTCGAATCAGGGGCCCTTTGAACCAACTGAAAATCTGGGGGCCCGTTTTAACCAGGGCCCGCCTCGAACCGGGGCCCCTGATAAAGGAAAAGTGCTTTTATTTCTGCGAAGTTTTACAAACATAGGGGCCCGCTCAAAAGTAAGTGCATGTTTTCCGCAGACTTTTTAAAAACATGAGGGGGGCCCGCTTGCGAGGGGGCCCGCTCTCCAACCCTGGCCCCCCCGAACTGAAATCCTGGTTGCGCCACTGTGTAATATGCTTATGATTTTATGCTTTCGGCACTTCACATATATCTTATGTCAGAAAACAAGATTCTGTGCACAAGATAATTCGAACTTATAAGTAGCTAAACAATAATGCAATAGAAATAAACGACAGCGTACCGATGGCGCACACTATTCGATCCAGCTCCTGCCGCCTGATTGCGTCACGAGGGTCGGATTCGAAAGGAAAGTAATGTGTGGAACGGTTGCTCACTAGCGCGTGTAGTTTTATTTATTCGTTGTATTGTTTTTTAATAAATAATTTACTTCCCATCTGTGAAACGTTCCTGATGTGTACGTGTAACTTCGTATGCACATCAAATTCGCTCTGGTATGCATATAATGTTATACTAATGTGGCGCAGCTGTAGCATGTATATCTGGACTGGTATTGGAGCAAGACTGGTATTATTGTGCTTTAAGGTGGTTACAAGACAAGTTTTTACACACATTTTCCTCAATAAAGTAAAGAAATGGGTTAGATTAGGTTAGTTTAGGCTTTTTAAGTTCGAAGATTTTGAACTAAAAATAAAATCAGAAAAAAGGATTTTTTCTTACGAAGCAACTTAGGTTAGGTTATGTTTGGTTAGGTTTTTACATTTCGAAAAGTTTCAGAAATTAAATTTTACATTTTTTAATTTGATCTTTTTTTCTCCAAAAAAGCTAGGTTAAGCTAGGTTAGGTTAGGTTATGTTGCATTTTAATTTTATTTTTTAAACATTTCTTTTTATGCCATGTTACCCAATTCGAAGCCCATTTTTGGTGCTATTTTGCTCATAACCTGAAAAGTAAGCATTTGCGCCGAAAATGAGTGCTTGGCAATGTTGATTGTGGAGTGGGCATTGTAGATGTTGGTGTATTACAACACAATTTTAATCTTCCCAGATTTCACTTGTGTTCACCAGCCTGTAGTGCCAGGCAGCCTGGGCTTCAGGCCACCAACACCAATTTGCCCTGCTCCACTGGGGCACACTCACCAGGATCTGCAGGCACAACCAGGAAATGATGAGCTGCATGGGAAATGAGGTACTTTGCAAATATGTCATTGTTTGTTCTGTACCAAAAATGATGGGTATATTCCATGAAACTCATTAGATAATAATATGCATTGAGGCATTCTTGGTTAATATATTTTCTTTGTAAAGCAACCAGTAAATATTTTTGTCATGACCTGAATGGTTAATTGGACAATGGTAAAAGGTGTGCATGCATGGGTTGTGCCATATAATTGCATTGTTGCATTTTGTGACTTAGCTCAAAAGTATGGTATGATTGATCAGATGTTTACTGGTGCTAATATATGGATTGTCCTCCAAGTTCAATCAATTGATCCCTGGTTAATTCATCTTGTATGGGTTGTGCTGGATTTTAATAATTATTTTCGTTACCAGGTTCAATGGAATTGGTACAGCTATTTATGTATGTTCTGGAATATGTTCGGGAAACTAAAGAAATATGTGAACAAATGCTGCAAACCATCATACGTGCCCAGAAAGGATTGCTACCAGATGTCCACTTGCCTGAAAGGATGTGATTCCCCATAGTCAACATCAACATATTCAATGACATGATTGCAAAGCTTCAAGATTCTGCTTTTGTTGATGGTGTAGTCAGTGCTGAACTACACCATGGGTATTGCGATGGATATGTTGCGGGTCATTGTTTTTCTTCTTTGTTTAGTCTTTATGACATATATTATTTCATGAATTAGGAATGCAGATGCAGGACGTAATTAACATGTCATGGCTCAGGAGCCATATCGGTGGACATGTCCTAAAAGTGTTAACATTTGCCAGTTCCTCTAAATTTGACTGCACAAAATTGGTATGTGGTATTAGACTACATTTTACTGCAATTAAATTATGATGGCATACATTGGTCTCGTTAGTTGCTTGGGCCTCAGGGTGCCTGGATCAAATTTGATCCATTGCATACATTGGTCTCTAAGTGGATATGACCCAAGATACATGTATGGCATATGTTGTAGGTGTATGTGTGTGGGAGCCTTCTTGGTTGGCATTGTTTGTTCATTGCTTTACAAATACTATGCTATAGCTGTCTGCCTTACTGTCTGCCAAAATATCAGTGTTGCGTCGAAAACCCGTAATGGTCATTGTTTCACTTTGTTTATAGGTCCTGCATCTTGGAGACTGGTGGCGCCACTCTGGACCAGGTGGTGAGGCGTATCATGAACACCATCCTCTCCAACCGCTTCAGCGCTATCATGAACGTCTGGTGGCAATTTGGGAAGGAGGCATTTGAAACATCAAGGATGACAGAGGTCATGAATAGCGAGTGCAAGCATTTCATTTTGTTTTTTGTTTTTCATGATGTTTCTTGTACATATAATTTGCTATCCTTCTTTCTTGATATCTCTAGTCTTCTTTAGTCTTTTAGATATGATCATGTGTGTTTAAATTTCTACGTCATGCCTCTCTATTGTAGTATCTGTCCATTACTCAATGCCTGTAACAATTCTAATTTTCTCGGGTTTCTGAACATGTACACCAATATTGAGTGGTCATGCACAATAGGGTGTGGTGAAAAAAGCCAAAGTAAAAATTTGGGAGGCCTGAAGTTTTTTCCATGTTTTTGACCTTGCGAACTCAGCCATGGCGTTGTTTCCAAAAATGAGCAAGTTTTGATTGGTGCTTTTTAATTTGAAAATTTGATGTTTTTGGTCATCTGCAATGACGCCTCCACAGCGGGATCGTGGGATGACTATGCACCACCGCTTCACTTCTAATTGAGCTAGACCCACCAAACAAAAACGAGCGTGTTGCTCTTCTTGTGATAAATTCAGGGATGCCTTATTTCAAGGTCTCAGGTCAACCGGTGACGTCACAGGTCAGGTCAATTGCTAAAAAAGGAAAAAATGGTGACCTATGCGGGCTTAGAGTAGCATAGCAAAACACCTTATCGTGATAAGTGGCATGAAACAAGACACAAAGAAAGCTAGGAGCATCCCGACTCGCATCGGTGTATTCATCGCAACTATTGATGAATGACCCAGGTCAGGTCAGGTCATGTTCTGAGACTGGTCGGAGAGATGAGTCCAGAGTCTACCGGCACCAAGCAATAAACACCCGACCAAGATTCAGATGTCCCAACAGGCGGCTATCGCCTCTACAGCGGGATCGTGGGTCGACTATCCACCACCGCTTCCTTCTAATTGAGCTAGACCCACCGAACAAAAACGAGCGTGTTGCTCCTCTTGTGAGTAGTTCAGCGATGTCTTATTTCAATGTCTTAGGTCAACCGGTGACGTCACAGGTTATGTCAACTGCTGAAAAATGGCAAAAACCAGCAGCTGACAAACGCGTTAGCGTAGTGACATCTAGTGGTGTAGTTTAGCAGATATTGGCACTGTATCAACATGGCCCTGTAACAACACGCCCTACTCTCCTCAGGTACCTGCAAATTACATGGCATCCGGCACTAGAGCCAGCACGAGCACCGGCCTCGCAGCTGTAATCGGCAAACCGGGGAGCTGCCACTAGCCGATCTGCCGACGAAGCGAAATGTTCTCCAGAAGATGCTACAGCTGCGACTGCCCGACACCAGATATGTCAGGCACATCCCGGTCTCGGATCTAGCAGGAACAGTGGCCAGCATGGTGCAGGACCTGTGGCTGCGTGTCAACCATCACATGGAACGGTCCATGGTCTCCAACCAGGAAATAAAGAGGAAGATAATCAAGTTGTGGAAGACGACTGAGGAGATCTCCTACGGAGGAAAAAAGAAGATAAGTGGAAAGAAGCGAGCAAAGGCCGAAGAGCGAGACGCGTTCCTGACCAACCTGGACCGCCTGTTCGACGTCTGCGTGTGCCAGTGCAGGATGCAGTCCTGCAGCGACCTCGATTGCCCTCCTGAGTGCCCGAAACGAGTTCACGTCGACTGCAGCTGTCCCAAATCCCGCAAGATCCCAGCGATGGAGCTCGAATTCATGCTCGACCAGCGGTCGAAGTCAGAATAAGCGGCAGGCTCCAGATTGGAGCTAATGACTCGGCGGAATCGGGCAGGATGGAAATATCAGTGCAGAGGAGGAGACAAGGAGGAAGAGGCCGGAGATGGAGGCGACGGAAGCCGCGGAGGAGCAAGAACGCTACCTCAAGTACCGGAGGAGAGGAAGCGTGGTGCAGCAGCAGGAAAGGACAAGCAGGGTGCCAGTCCGGACAGTTCGGACAGAGACTACACGCCCGCCGGCCCGAGCGACAGCTCTGGGAATCGGACTGCAGCCCAGAACCGGGAGCACTTTCCACCGACAGTCCTCGCGGCTATGCGGCATGGCGTATCCCAGCGGGCCCTCGCCAACATTCTGTCATCATACGCCGTCGACATGGGTCTCGCCAAAAGGGAGGATCCACGCCTGCTGGTAGACCACAGCAAGGTCGGGAGAGAGCAGGACAGGGAAATGGCGAGGGTGACAGCTAGCGCCGAGACTTGGATCCGAACGGCCGGCATCAACGGAGTCCAGTTCGACGGCAGGCAGGACGTGACCAAGGCCTGGATCACCCTGGAGGACGGGACGAAGGTTGTCAGAGAGGTGAATGAAGACCACTACACTCTGACGGACAGTGAGGGGCGGTTCCTCACCCACTTCTCGAAACAGAAGGTGGAAGGAGTCAGGCCAGCGCGCGTCATCGCCGACCACATCGTCGACATCATGAACAACTACGGGATCAGCGACACACTGCAGATGGTGGGCGCCGACTCAACAAATCTAAACACTGGGTGCAACGCCGGTGTCATCACCATTCTGGAGCGGCTCCGGCAGGCGGTTGGTGTGGAGCATTTGCATGCTCCACACCAACGAACTCCCGCTGCGTCACCTGATACAGCGGCTGGATGGCCCAACGGTGTCCGGTGGCGGCTTCAGTGGCCCCATCGGGAAGTTGCTGCCCGTGACGCAGGATCTGCCCTACAACAACCAGTTCACGTCGCTGGCCGTCGGCGAGCCCTGCCGGAGCTGCCTCAGGCGGTGCTGGACGACCTGAGCTGGGACCAGCGCTACAGCTACAGCATGCTGAAGGCGCTGGAGGCCGGATCCGTGCCCCCAGCCTGCAACGGATGGCCATCGGGCCAGTCAACCATTCACGCTGGCTCACGACAGCAAACAGGTGGGGAAGCAGGCCCTGTTTTGATATATATATATATACATTTAACTTAATCCAGTAACCTCAGTCCAAGCCTCAGTCCTAACATGAGTAAACATATCGTCTGCGCCAAATAACACACTCCTCACACTGCATACTCGTATGTACCATCAGTCATCCCCTCCCCGTTTGCCTACCATTATCTCCATTTATCCTTGCATCCAGCATTATTTCCCACTATCAAAACCCCTCCATCCTGTCTTACAAAGGCTCCTCGACCTGTGGACGAGACAGCACGGGCTGACCGGGGAGGAGCTGGTGAACCTGACGCACCTCTGCGAGTTCACCGTGGCCATCTATCTGAAACAATGGTTTCGGATCAAGCGGGACAGGAAGCTCATCGACGGCGCCAGGAACCTTCTGAAGCAGGTAGAGCTTGTACACTTACAGGAACTGCATGCATATGTGTGTTGAACATGATAGAGCGGGAGATGAACCTTCTTGCACATGCGTAAGGTTTGGGACGGAACCTAAGTACCAGTCAACGTAGCATAAATCGGTGAAAATGTTATCACTGAATCAGATATAAACGACACAAAGCCTGTTTTCTCGATTGTAGTCCGTGCTGTGCTGGCACAAACGGTGTTCCTACAGGTCCAGCTAGTGGAGCAGTACAGCCCTCTGCCGTCCAGACGATCGTGCGGCCATACATCGGCAGCTTCTTCGCTCACCCCGAGCTGCTGCTGCTCAGCATGCTGGCTTCTGAGGACAAGGAGGAGCGGGCCTGCGCTGTCGTCATCATCTGTCAGGACATCCGGGAGGGGCGAGTGCGGGCAGCTCGCTGCCTCGCAAGTTCAGCGCACCGTCACTGAACTTCGCGGCGCAGTCGCTGGCAGACTTGATCGACTGGGACGCTGTGCCCCTGTCGGAGCCGCTCCTCACGGCCACCCTCAGCACCGAGCAGGTGGAGGCCTGCCGGGACACGCCGCTGTCTGTCCCCCCAGCTGGCACTGTCACACACAGAGTATAGAGCGCGCAGTGAGGAAAGTGTCCGAGTCATGCCTCATGGTAGTGGGACAGGAGAGGAGGGAGGGGTGGATCCGCTGCGCGGAGGCCGCGCGTAAGCTCGGCAACCCGAACACCAAGGCCGACTACATGGCGCTCTTCAACTTCCTCTAGATGAGAGCTGTGGGTCTGGTTTTCGTTGAGCTCGTGATAGCCGCCTGTTGGGACATCTGAATCTTGGTCGGGTGTTTATTGCTTGGTGCCGTTCGACTCTAGACTCATCTCTCCGACCAGTCTCAGAACATGACCTGACCTGACCTGGGTCATTCATCAATAGTTGCGATGAATACACCGATGCGAGTCGGGATGCTCCTAGCTTTCTTTGTGTCTTGTTTCATGCCACTTATCACGATAAGGTGTTTTGCTATGCTACTCTAAGCCCGCATAGGTCACCATTTTTTCCTTTTTTAGCAATTGACCTGACCTGTGACGTCACCGGTTGACCTGAGACCTTGAAATAAGGCATCCCTGAATTTATCACAAGAAGAGCAACACGCTCGTTTTTGTTTGGTGGGTCTAGCTCAATTAGAAGTGAAGCGGTGGTGCATAGTCATCCCACGATCCCGCTGTGGAGGCGTCATTGCAGATGACCAAAAACATCAAATTTTCAAATTAAAAAGCACCAATCAAAACTTGCTCATTTTTTGGAAACAACGCCATGGCTGAGTTCGCAAAGGTCAAAAACATGGAAAAAAACTTCAGGCCTCCCAAATTTTTTACTTTGGCTTTTTCACCACACCCTAATGCACAAGCCTGCCTTGGGATCAAGTAGAAAAGCAGTAGATCCATAGAAAATTGAACCATGACTTGTAAATTGCCACCCCGGTAGCTCAGTTGGTTAGAGTACTGGTTTCCCCTGTTCTGGCAAAGCAGGGTTTGAGTCGCTTCATGTGCTCGCATCTAGCCCCAGGCTGGGAGAGTTAGTTGACAACTGGCCCGATAAGGTTGGGGACGGGCTACCGGGGTGACCGTAATTGGGCATTGACGGCACGTTAAACTGTCGGTCAAAATTCTGCTGTTTGTAATTCATGGATTGGGTGGTGGGGCCAAGGTTCACACAACAAGCTCTGCTTGGCAATAGAACCCTGGTTTGTAAGGTCACCCCAACAAGAATTCAGACTAAATTTATCTATGAAAAGATTCCAAGTGGCTGGCAGGGCTAGGTATATGAGGAGAGTAGGACTCCGGTTTTTAACCAGTTGGTGTCTTTATCGAATTGTCGTTAAGTACTGTCAACGCATTGTGTTGTTTGAGACCTCAACTTTGGGGATAAAAGTTTATGTGATGCTATTGTGCTTGCCTTGTGCTCCACAGGAGCGGTGAAGAGAACTGGAGCTACCAGCGCTACATCCCGCAAGGATGTCGAACGTGCCATTGGGAAATGGTTCACGGGGGCCGAGAGCGGCGCCGAGACAGCACCCGTGATCGTGCGGCACCCGCCCAGTAGGAACCGAGTGTGGGCGTGCACATTGTATCACTGCGTAGGGACCTTGTTCAGTCAATGTCATCAGAGGTGTTGAGCTGTTAAATATATCAGTTGGATGTATGTGCGATGTGTGAAAGGCGACTGGTGCATTCAGGTGAAGTTACGAATACTCCACGCACAGCCAACGATTTATCAATCCTGACTATTACTACACGACTAAGTAATCATTTATTACGGAATCGCTAAAAAATAACTTGCTATGGGTGACTTTATGCCTACCATACTAAGTAGAGCTTGTGGCGTGAAAACCGGCCCTGCTATCCGATGGACCAGTTGCCGCGTTTCCACCCTTATCGAGCCAGTTGTCGGCTGACCATAGATTCGTGCATTTAGCACTAAGCTCGTCTCACCAGAGAGGAATGCCATGTCCGCGCTCTTATCAACGTAACTAAACATGTACCTACACGGTCGCCACCGACGAGTTAGTTTAAGCATCGGTTAGCGCATCGTCCATATAGTGCATTCGTCCGTAGCCATCATATGATGCCTATGGACGAAGAACGCAATGGATGAAATTCACTCATAAATTATGCAGCATTAGCAGATCCAAGGAGTGGGAGACAATGCTCTTCCTTTTCCAATACATGCTGTGCACTGCCCACATCGAGCCCATGGATGGCCCATATAGGGGCATGCCCACATGAATCCCACATCTAGCCCATATGGGCTGCCCATCTGGGACCTAGATGGATCCCACGACAAACCCATATGGGGCCCATGTGGGTTGCCCATGTGGGGCCCATATGGGTGCCCATTTGGGACCCACTTGGGAATGCTGGCTGGGTATGTATTGTGCTATTAGTCAACAGTCAATGGCCACAATGCTTGAGACGTTAATGGCGCAGCGTAATATATGCGTTAATAATGTAGCTTCATTTTGACAGACAGGTGCAACTACTTCACATACGATCTCCGACTTATACTGACCGGTCTTCAATCACGCTATACTCATATCAAAGAACTACATCCCAACAGACACAGCGACTCTCGGGCAGAGTCGTCCGACGTACCTCAGTGTACCTCAGTGCGGGGGCCGCGGCTGGCCAGCGGCGGCCAGCCGCCCCTAGTGGCGTCCGTTTGCCACGAACGTCCGACAAAAGAGAGAGAGCCCTCGCGGCACCGTCGCGAGGTAACTCACAGTCTACGACACGTCACTGGTCACGTGACTCAGTCCACGTCACAACTGCGTCGTATGCCAGTGGGAGTTGCTCATCCCCGGCTAGAGAACAAAGGCGAACTCTGTAACTTCTACTGCAAGCGGGCGCGCTGTCTCTGTCTCAGAGACAGACCATGTCAGCTCAGAGTCGTTTCTGGTAACATCCAGAGATTCGTCCTCGCGTGGGAATCGGTGCTGTCTCAGCACCTACGTCCAGGCTTCGGACCACAGAGGTGCTGCCTCAGATAATGCCAACTCGGCAACGCTCGCGCTGCATGCCGGCAGGTTCGGGGCGCTGCAGCCCAACATCTAACGACGGCGGCGGCCGCTCAGGATACCGGGGTCACAGCGGCGGCGGGGCGCGCCGGCCGGATATCGAGGTCACAGCACAGCGGCGGGATGTCTGCCGGTGAGGGAGGGGTAGGTACAGGGTCCACTGATCGGCCTCGATCGGGCGGTGACTTGCCTATGTCAGCCGACGGGCCGGCGCCGGGTATCCGTCGGATGGACGCCGGGTAGGTGCCGGAAATTGTTGCTACATGAACGGTGGGGGTAGGGGGCTGAATTTATGGGATTAAGATGCCCGGAAAACCAACTTTGTTACAGTAGGTACCTATATGAGGATCACTTTATGTCAGCGATCAAGTGTTAGACAGGTCTATCACTTTGTGCTAAATAAAAAGCATTGCGTTTCTGTGGACTGCAGTGATGACTATGTGTTAAAGGCAAACAAAAGCCGAGGTTTCGCGTTTTCCTTCCCTACCACCCCATCCGTACTCAGTACATATATCAGCACTCTCCATCCGTAGATAACTCAATACTCCCCAGCCTGATGGCGGTTCCAAGGGAGATAAGAGCGCCGGCGTTGGTGACGGCGAACAATAGAGGGGTTGACATCGGGGAGGAAACGATAACAAGCTTGGCAGAACTGGAGCAGTGTACGACTCAGTTTTGGAAAAAGCTACAAGCAATGGTGCATAGTCACTGTGTCTATCCTTATCGTCGCCACACAAAGCGAATAACAAAACTGTTGCTAAAGTATCGGTAAGCCTCATTGAAAACGTGAGCGATCCCCGCATTGCGAGGGGTGTGGTTTTGTGCGTGAAATTTCCAATTTTTTCCTAAATCATTTTGTTCTTAAACGACTCCGATTTTGAATGTTTTTTTTTCAAAATCAGCGTCAAAAATAAAAAGAATAAACCGAACGAAAATTTGATGCAAAAAATCAGACCTCTAGCAAGCTTAGAATGAAAAAAAAACATGTCAAACACGAAACAAAATCATCTTGCGGAGATTTTTGGGACTCAAAATTGACTTTCCACCAAAGAAAATATGTTGGCTGCTGACTATCTGTATGCACTGAGAAGTATCGAAATAGTTGAAAGCCCTGCAATTTTCTGAATGCACAGGAAATTTCAAAATTAACTCATTAAAAAAAATTGTAGATACAAAAATATCCGGGACCAAATCGATGCGCTAGGACGAGTTATTTCAGATGCGGTCTTAAAATGATGTCAATTGATATTTACTCTCTCAAAAAGCTATTTCCGTGAAATCAAAGCCGCTTGACCCACTTTTATTACCAAATTTGATACCCTACTAGGCGTTGTAGTTACCAGAAATCACAGAAATTGGCCTGAAGAAGTCCTATTTCACTCGTCCTGCAATAATACAAGATCAGAAATTTGCGATTTTGTTTCTCGAAATTTCCGACAATTTTTTAAAAACAATTCCTAAGGTGCCCACGACCCCAGATTCCATGTTCACCCCCAAATTCGGTTTGAGCGAACTATTTGAGGTCGCCCTCCTTTAAAAAGTAAGTTTTTAAAGGCGTCTGATGGTATGTTTGGGGCTCTGGGCCGACATTTGTTTTTCTGAATGTCTCCTTATTTCAGAGGGTTCCAGCTTCATTTTTCACGTTCCGATGTGAATTCGGGAGTCTTGCTACGCCAATTCTTGGGACCCCCGACGTGAATTTTGATGCTCCGACTCGAATTTTTGCGAATACGGCCGAGTATTTTGGGTCCCGAGCGCGATATTTGGGGACTCGGCGCGAGTTTGAGGAGTGTTATACTTCGCTGGGCCCCAGCGCGATTCTGGCGGGCCTCTGCGGAAAGTATCGGACTCGGCGCGAGTTTTTGTTGCCTGCCGTATTCATTTGGAAACTCCTATGCAAACTACGGGTTCCCGACGCGATTTTTTTTTTGGATAATATAATTTATGGCGAATAATATAATTAACAATCCCCCAAAATATGCAGTGCGACTTTTTTGAACCCTGACGAGATTTTTGGGAGCCCATTCCTTCAGGGGATGGAGAGGGGCATTTGTCCCTTTGGCACACCACTGTGGCTGCTCAACGAGGTTTTTTTTCAGCTGATGGTATCCTTTAAGTAGAAATGCCCTTCGGACCATTTTCTTTCGGGACGAGTGCTGAATTTTCTGGTGCTCGGGCTAATTCCATGGGGTCACTTTGTGAGTTCTCGAGGCCGATTTGTATTTTTGCAAGCCACCGGCACGATATTTTTGGGCACCGGTACAATTCTCTGGGCGCCCTATGCAATTGTTTTCGGTAACCAACACGTTTCTTTTCCGGGGCCCGACGCGTTTTCGAGGCTGACGCAATTTTTGTAGCCGCAGAGTGGCATTCCGGGTAGGAATGGACTTTTGGAAGCCAGCTGCGACTTTTGGGGCTCTGGCGCGACCTCTTGGGTTCCCCGTGTGATTTTCAAGGGCAGCAACGCGGCTTTCTTGCGTCTCAGTGCGATTTTTTTGGGCCCCGTCATCATTTATTGGAGTCCCATCGCGAGTTTTAGAGGCCACGACGCATTCTTGGGGGCCAATGTTTTGAGGGCTTTTGGCGTGGTTGTTGGGACCCCAGAGTGATTGTCCTTGTCCCCGGGCTGTTTCTTTTTGTCATTTCCTCGGCTTCATTTTTTGGGTGGTCCTGATGAGACTTTTGGGGCTCCGGTGCGACCTGTCGGGACCCTAACGTGATTTCCAACGGCCCGAGCGCGACTTTTTAGTGCCTCCAGGCTCAGCGTGATTTTCAGAAGTCATGCCAGACGTTTTGGGGCCCCGTCGCGATTTTCAAGAACCCCGGCACAACTTTTCGGGACCCTAGCCTGATTTTCAGGGCCAGGCGCGAACTTTTCAGGCCCCCGATGTAATTTTGAGGTCCGGTACCGACTTTGCTGTGGCCCAGCGGAATTTTCAGGGCACAGCCTGATCTTTTGGGCCCCCAGCGTGATGTGCAGGGGCCCAGCCCGTCTTTTGGGGTTCCCATCGTGATTTTCAAGGATCCCGGTACGATTTTTGTTGGCGCTAGCGTGATCTCCAAGTGCCCAGGTAAGATCATTTGAGGCCCCCAGCACGGTTTCCAAGGCCCCGGTCCGACGTTTTGGGGGCCACAGCGCGATGTTCATGGACCTCGGCCTAACCTTTTGGATCCAGCCTGATTTCCAGGGGCTCGGTCCTTCTTAGGGCCAAGTCATTTTGGTGGGCCAGGCGAAAATTCTTGAACCCCAATGCGACTTCCAGGGGCCCCAGCGTGATTTTTAGGGGGACAGGCGCGACTTTGTGGGGGACCCCAGCGGTATTTTCAGGGGTACGGTTCCACTTTGTGGAGCTCCCATGGTCATTTTAGAGGGCCCGAAACAATTTGTGGGCCACCAGTGTGATATTCAGGACCTTGGTGTGATTTTGGGATCCCAGTGTCACATTCATGGGCCCTGCGAGACTTTTTGGGAACCCGGTGGGATTTTTGCGGGCAACAGCAGGATTTTTATAGGGCCCGTCGTAATTTCCCAGGACCTCGGCGCGATTTTCTTGGGACCCCACAACCTCTCAGGGAACTACCCCTTTGCCCCCCCCTTCGGTACGCCACTGATGATGACGCATGGTAGGAATGGCCTCAAAACTCTGAAATTAACGTGATCCCCCCACCCACCCAACTTGCTTGAATTTTGAGGATATATTTAACTCGGCCTCTTTTTAAGTGATATTTGTACGAGATGAACTGACTCGGGGACGGTACGTTAGGTACTGTTAACTGGTATCTGCGCTTGATTAGGATTAAATATGGTCATTTTTCACCATCAAGAAAGAAAGCATAAATATGACCTCAAATGGGTGAAAAAGTTACATATAAGAACTCCACATTTTATCTTGAATGTCCGAACGCAGTCCTCTCCACTGTTTCAGTCTGTGTAATGCATGTTGGTATGACCGAAGCCATGATTCCCGAGCTGGGTGCGCTTCTGTGTGTCTTGCCCACATATATTAATATTGCTAACATATTAATAGTTCGCCATCACGCTTGTGTGTGGGTGGGCTTGTAAATTATTCGTTAATATATGAACAAAGGATGAAAGGTGGCTGGGGATCTCTTGCACACTGATAAAACGGAATGTTTCGAAAATTGTATTCGCCGTTTTTTTTGTCGGAGTTTCAATTGATTCGGACAATTTTATACCCCTTAAGCGATAACCTGGCCTTCTAGACATGTGGTTGTGGTATTCTTATCTTCATCTTGAGTGTCACATCAATTGCAAATGTATCCTACCAGCAGAATTAACTGGCCTAAATCTGGCATACAAACATAATTGAGGACAGGGTCGATTAACACGAGCGCCAGAGGGCCTCTCACATAACACGCACAGAGGGGGGATTCGACCCCTGCCCATACTATTTCGGAAACCACTGCAGCTATAAGCTCACAATTTGGAGGGTACATCGCGGATGTAGTAAACTACGAATTTCATGGCCATAGGCCTTTAAGGTGAAATGAGGTCGTGGTCGGCTGCCTCACCGCACCGTCGCTCCACCCCACCGACGAAGCCTTGTTTACCTTGAACGCTCGCCGGCCGCCGCCAGGTCGGTCGATTTGGCACACTCGCAATTTCTATATTTATTAACGGATTTCGATCTTGTTTCATGGGATGCGCTTATCGATTTTGAACAGTCACAAGATCGCATTACAATATCGCCGTCCGTTTATTAGGTTGTTTTAAAAAATGGGCGGATTCCACGCGCACCCTTCTTCGGTGCGCGTGTAAAGCAGCCACATCTTATGCCTGCATCAATCCTGTAGCACTTTACCACCCCCATAATTTTCATTAATTTTCATGTGTACATCTGCCATCAAAATATGTATCAGGAGCTATGTCGAATTTCATATGCGTGCAGGAAATACCTCTGGTGCTGCCGTTAGAAAAACGCTTGGAGTAGCATCGCCTCATCGCCACAGGTGAAGGTGAGGGATACGAATGAAGATACTAGACAACATCAATGGGCTTTGGTAATATGGGCATGTATAATGTACGCCTGGACTGGAAATTCCGCGTCGGCGCCTTTGATCTGCGCGTATCAGCAGCACCAACCTGCCACCTAGCCGAGGGTAAGTAAAAACACGGAAACGCGGCCAGTTTTAGGCCGAGCGCCTATGGGAGTTCGGGGTGCGCATTTCGTATTGTAATTATTTCCAATTAATTCAGCCACTCCAGGAGGTTGCATCTGCCCTTTCATGATACAGAATTGATCAAGAAACCTTACCATTCTTTCCTTATTGATTTATTACGCTCCGTTCCGAAGTTGTGATGCGAAGTGAATGCATCTTTGAGAGGGAGCCCATTTCGCCGAAAGGGTTGGCCCACCGATGTTGATTTCTTAAAAGGATCGGAGGGGGCAAAATACATGAAGACAATAGGCAGACCAAAATGGATAGGGGAGGGGGTCACATTCAATAGGCTCCCATGTTAGAAGCTGAAATTATTGCGGGTGGGGGAAGCAAGCATTGAGGGGGCAGTTTCACCCTCAAATATAAGAATGAACGGTTGTGCTTTCGCCTCCACCCTCCTTGCTCTCTAGATTTGTGGCTGATATTTTCCAGTGGAGTGGTTTGCACAATTGAGTGGGAGAGTACAGATTCGGTCTACCCACCAATCCGCAGAGGATTAAGCGGAAGTTCCATGGAGGGTACAAACCCCCCCCCCCCCCACACCATACCACTGACCGATTTATGATTTTGCCAAGGAGGCGTCATTTCTACAGAGGGTCGGCTCTTAGTTCAGAACATTTGGACGAGGTACACTCCGATCTCCCAGAGGGGCACCATTTGTTTTTGTCTGAGAGTGCCTTTCGCCGAAAAACTCGCGGCGTGCATTCGAACTTCCAAAGTACTGCCGTTCCCAGGCCAAGGAGCGTGTTGCGCTGATAAATTCGAGGGAGGGGTAGACTGGAACTTCCAAGGGAGATGTCCTTCGGGTCATAAAGGGCGCCACTTCCGCTTCCTCCCCTTAGATCAGCCCTTGCAACATACCCTAACTGGCAACGCCACTACCTCTCGCCGATTTGCTACCATTTGCCAGTCGTTCCACTCCGGGGCGTTGTGTTATATATCTTTGAGGGGGAACTGCCACCTCAATGTTTGCTTAACCCACCCCCGCAATTATTTCAACTTATAGTATGGGAGCCAGTGGAATGTGCACACCAATTAATTTTGGTCTTCCCATTGCCTTCATGCACTTTGCCCCGTCCAATCACTTCAAGATCAAGACAAAGATAGAGATAAAGATCATCATGATATGAACATCGGTGGGCCGACCCTTGGGGGAGGTGGGCTCCCTCTCACAAATGTCTTCACTTCGCATCACAACCTCTGAACGGAGCGTAATAAATCAATAAGGAAAGAACGGTAAGGTTCCTTCATCAATTCTGTATCATGAAAGGCTGATGCAATCCTCCTGGGATGGCTGAATCAATTGGAAAAAATGCCAATACGAAATGCGTACCCTGACATCACATAGGCGTACGGCCTAAAACCGGCCGCGTTTCCGTGTTTTTACTTACCCTGCGCTAGGTGGGTTGATACGCAAACAGCTGTTGGTTTCCAATCCAGGCGTACATGATCCATGATATGCGTTCGGGTGCACAGTACACTGAACTTTAGCGCCACCGGCGGCCGAGGCACCAAACATTGGCTCCCACAGCCATGGCACCGAAATACCGGGGTTTCTTCGAAAATCGAACGCCAGCAGTGTGAACCTATACAGTCTCTGTCGAGGAGAGGGCACGGCATGTAGTTCCTGTGTTCCAATTGACCAGTTGGAGACTGTCGCGATCCGCGACTGGTCACCTTATCTGCAGGATATTCTCGCTGAGGAGACGAATCGCGAACACCCGACCGTTGAACACGTGGAACTTTCTTCGCCTCGGTGCCTCCGACAATCCCAGCCGGAACAAAAACGGTCAACGAAATGATTACGTGGTGGTGGATTTGTGCTTTAGGGCGCGTCATAGGAACGCTTCTGCATGGTCGTCGAGAAGCCCGCATACGATCCTCACGACCGGTCTGCTTCTGTGCTCTTCACCTAGCAGCCCCGGTCATCGGCTGGTCACCACGCGACACGCTCTCCTCGCACGCGTTGAGATGCCAGCAGGCTGATCTGCTGGTCTGCTTAGATGACGACTGATCACTACGCGCATGTTCCGCGAATGGGCTGCAGGGCAGCAGCCAAACGGCAGCGTGTGACGATTGGACAAGGTGCGTTCTGTGCTGCCAACCAATACTCGTACGAGGCTGGCAAACATCGGACACGAGCTGACGTCACGGCCTTCGAGCATGAAGGGTGTGCCGCCCAGCAGTAACGGACCACAATGCCGAGTACTGCGGTCGCCGCCCACCGGCACATGCCCCCAGCTACACTGTACACCTCAACCAGATCAAACACATTCCGCACAGACGGCGGCACCAATGTCTCATCAGTACACTTGGACCGAACCCTCTGGTCAGAGCACTCTATCGGCAGGTACCAGTAGGCTCAGACAGCAGCTTCAGACGCCAACAGCCGCAGCAGCAGCCAACCATCAGCCGTCGTACTCGCCGTATGTCGGGTGGGCGGATACCTCTCGACTCTTATCGGCGCCGGTCGCCATCACGGCTGCGGACCCGTCTCCGGCCGTGCTCGAGCGATCGACCGCGCCGGCGTCGCTCCAAGGATCGGCTGCGCGCGCGCTCCTGGCGCGGCCGGCTACCACTGCTGCGCTGCTGCTCTCTAGAGCGGCTCCTGCTGCGGTGGCGGCGCTCCTGTCGGTCTTTGGAGTGACTCCTCCGCCGCTTGGAGTCGCGGTCACGGCTGCGTTCCCGATAGTCGCGGCTGCGCTCGCTGCGATCGCCGCGCTCGCTGCGATCGTTGCGATCACGGCGGTCGCGGCTCCGCTCTCGGCCGTCCCTGCCCCGGTTGGTGCCGTCTGGTTGGTGACGCTCCCGACCGCGGCTCCTGCTGTCGCCACCGCTGTTGTTGGTGTCGTGCTGCCGCCGGATCCGATCCTTCTCCATGGCGATCTCCTCGGCGATGTCGCGCGCCGGCGGTGGCCTGTCGGATGATACCGATAGCCATCACCGATGATACCACATCAGGTCATTACGGATCACATCACACATCACATCACTCATGGGCGTATCAAGCATCACAGCATCACAAATCGGCATAGGAACGTCAAGTAGGGTGCAGGGGAGCCGTGCTCCTAACCCTCCTGAATTGGGAAGGTGACTGCTTATAAGTGATCTTTCCAGGCTCCAGAGGATTGTCTGAACCCTCGGGGGGGGCATTTCACGCGTCCCTAAGGTTTTTTTTTATTGCGGATAGTGGGAAAACGGCCGAATTTTGTGTACCTTTTCCCAAATAAATTTGACATGTGTAAAAAAATTAAAGGTCAGGTCACCTACGGGCATCGAATTAGTCAAGGCCAAGTGAGGTCAACTAAAAAAAAGCATTGAACGAGTCGGCACGCTTTACCTGATAGATATTTGATGGAAAATGTCAGCGTTTGCTTGTCTTGAGGGATGCAACCAAACGCACCATATTTCTTTTCTCGTTTGTATAACTATTTTGTTTTGCATATATACCCATTAGGGCTAAAATAGAAATTGTGGCTAAATTAAGCACTATTATAAGGCTTTATATATATATATATATATATATCTATATATATCCGGTGCTACGATGATAGGCATTTGGTTCTTCTATCTTGTTGCTTTCTCTTCCTTAGCCTGAGGGGCTTCGGGCGCTACATGACCAATGCAGTCGTTGCGCCTTCAAGCCCTAATAACTAACTAGCCTGAGAGGCTTCGGGTAAATATGGGTGGGCATCTGCCATGGCTGATGGCCTCACCCGATTTACCCGATCATATTTCAAGTGGCATCCCAGGCATATCAATTCGCCAAACGACTTAGAGCTCGACCTGCACCATAGTCGCCGTACAAATGTACAGTATGTCTTGCATCGATGCATTTTTGTCTGGCATCATGTGTAAATCTCTCGGCGTAGTAAATCTCTCGACCTTTTTCCTGACATCACGGTCAAGGAAACCACTGACTACATTCTTGAGCAAGTACAAATCAACCTGAATTATCACCCCTATCGCTGTCTCGCTCCACACTGAATTATCCATATTTGCACCAATGATACTAACTCCGAAGCCACCAAGCCTCCGAAGCCTCGGCTATGCCAGTTGTGTCTACAAATTTATAACGAGATTATGTGATCATCACTAGGGATTCCACTTCCCTCATACTTTGGTAAAATTGAGACTCTGGTGAACTAAAACCTGCCATATGCAGCCGCTATGTGGACATTTTTGTGGAGGTACTTGACGAAGACCACCTTAAGACGCTACAGCAGACATTTGAGCAAGTGTCGTGGTTGAAATTTGCATACAAGACCTGTGATGATAATGCTATTCACATATCAGGCGGCAATACTGATGCACGCAATGGGTCTTTTCGGACATCAGTGTATCGGAACACGATCGATGCTATTTCTTTAGTTAGTTATTTGGGCTTTAGGGCGCATCGACTGCATTGGTCATTTAGCGCCCATATGCTATTTCTTCCTGGGTGCCACGTTCTACCCAATTCGGGAACCCACGGGGTACTAGATTACTCACCTGGTAGGGCTACCCTGCATTGTGGTCTAGGTTTGGACAGACTACAGCGGAAAAAATGGGTTCAGGAAAGGAAGACTCACAAATTGAAGTTACAGAACTGGAGGTAAACAATTACATATGATAAATGGAAGTGAGCGTCCTCGTCACATATCGACATTGATTATAACATAGCTTCTTGAACACACCCATCAAGCCAGGAAAACATGTGATTGCCAGCCACAGCGGGTACAACGATCACAGTTCTAGATGGGTTGTTAAGACATTAGGAAGTAGCACTATCTGTGGCATTCATAGTTTCGCGCCGAGAAAGTTCACACATGCCTTTTTAAATGTTGACTGTGTAGGAGACATGACTACGTTACTGGGTAACGAGTTCCAGATGATTACACACCTAACATTAAAGCATATGTGGCGTCTGCTTCAGTGGCGTTCGCTTGAGTGGCGTTTGCTTGAGTGGCGTTTGCTTGAGTGGCGGAAATAATTGTGGCTACAGGTCCTGGCTACAGAAGTTAGCGCAAACGGGTCAGGACGAGCACTGGAACTAGCTCCATGAAATGCTTCTCAGGTTCGGGTCATAGCTGCACGAAGAAGCCTGCCCTGAACCGATACAGGTTCAGAGCCCTCGGCCGTTCTCAGCAGGTGAGATTCTCAAGTTGCGCAATGCTTTTTTTCCCACCTTATTTGGATTGTCTCCAAGAGACAGATGCCATTCACATAGTCAGTGTTCCACAAACAGCAGAGCTACTACATAACAGGCCTGATGTGATAATAGTGAGGAGGAACAGCATATGCTTCGAAGACGAAATGTTGCCGACTTCGGTAAGTTTTGGGACAAGCCTACTACCTAGCGTGCAGTGTCACGGAATTGTTTGTCGAATTCCAATCCAGTGTCCACAAGTATACTAAGGTCAAATTGAGGCTCAGCAAAAGGCAAAGGGTGAAACCAAGTAGATACATTCGAGGAGTCATATGTTGGCATGCCCACCCAGACAAGCAGTGGACAGCACATTTGTTTTTATTGGTGTGTAGACCCCAAGACGTGGAAGGGATAAAGAACCGGTTAATGTCACCTTGACACACTTCTGCTGGATGCACACCTTGGAAAGGTCGGTGTTACATGCAAGCATGCATCTTGACCATCTGCAGATATTTCGTACTTACGGGCACAAAATATCTGCATCCGGTACTGTGATTTTTGTACATCCGAAACGAATTAAAATCATGGACAATATCTGTGGGAGCTCGCGAAACACAGCTTTTGGTTGGTTCAGCGTTTGCTGGATTTGTACCCTCATCTTATGATCAGTAGAAAAGATGGTCGTATTGAACTCATTGAACCCAATAAAGTAGGGTTCCATCTACTACCAGTAAATGCAGTTTCGTGATCGGAATGGAGATGTTCCTCTCCATAGTTTTCCAACAAACTGATACAAGACCCATTCGTCTATAACTTGAAGAATCATAAAAGCTATCATTTTGTATTGGAAACACAGAATAATGCTTCCACTGGGCAGGTAATACACCCCATGAAGAGATCGCCTGATAGTGGCATAGAGGGGGGGGGGGGGAGGGGCAAGAAATAGCCCCAGCACAATATTTGACGACAGTGTTGCATAGCACGCGTACCTAGCCTTAGATGGGCTCCATTTTAGGAAGGAGTGGAATTAATAGCCATTAGGTATGAGGAGCTCTTACGCAGGTGTTCAGGACAGGAAAACTACGCAGGTAATGTGGAGATAAGCTGATTAAGTAGAACGCATTCCTGAGAAGAAAACGCATAGCTTATCATGTTGTATGCAAACGCCAGAAGTGCTGCAAACAAAACTGGGGAACTTAGTTTTCATATCCTATTCGAAAAAAACTAGACTTGGCATGAATAACTGGAGGCATGGTTGGCAGGAATCTAAATTGACTGGCAACAGCATGCATGAGTGTGCATAGGGAGTATGAGTGTGAGTGTGCAGTGCGCAGTGTGTAGTTAGGGAGTACAATCTTTATAAAGACATATGGCCATAAAGTGACCAGGCTTAAAAAGAGTCATAGGGGTCATCTGAGCAAAGCCTATACAATATAGATACTATTAGACGAAAAAAGGACAACGACGAACCCTAATCAATATCATATCCCCGTCCTAAAGAAACTATCTACCCCAACTTACCTAGCACCGTTCGCTTGAAATTGCATAACATACTCCTCCACACTCGTGCCCCATCAATAATTTTCGAACTCCTTTATCCATGCCTGTTTAAAGGGACCTGCACAGTGCACACCTAATAGCATAATTCTCATCACATCGACCACCAATTAGAACTAAAAAAACAAGACTCCCCGACCTAAAAAAAAATGTACACCCTATTCTTAAATACATCCAATGAGGGACTCCCCACAACAGCAGCATGCGCCATATTCCATTAATCGACCTCCCTTTGACTGAAACACTGCTGGCGTTTAAATATTATACACATTGCCTTGCCTAACCTGAATTGATGATCCCTCTGTGATACTCTAAATAGAACAGCATCATTCATATTAACATAATTTAACCATTTACGATTCTAAACCGTTCAATTATATCACTCCTTAATCTCATATAATTGGGTGAGTACATGTCTAATGATATCACCCTTTCTCAATATTTTAAGTTATCTGGTCTACTGACACAAATCACAAAACTAATTACTGTCGGCCACCAGATCGGGATGAAGAAACTGACAGGTTGATGGGGGAAGAGATGAGTCGAGAGTGTACGGTAGGATTCTATTGTTCGGAGACTTTAGCATAACGAGACTAATGGACCAAACTAGAAGTCTAACCAAATCAGACAGGAAGCTTCATTGTGTGTGCTGAGGAAAATTTTCCGATTCAAATGAAGAAATGAATCTGCAAGGGTTATGACATATTAGATATAGAACTTACAAATGAGAAATGTGTTGTACAGAATGAAAAGATAGGAGATACCTTAAAAGATTGTGATCATAACATCATGCGCCTTCCCTTAAAGGTTGAAAGTGTAGAGAACAATAGGACACTGATGCCAAATTTTGCTCCAGAGAATTATGATCAGCTCAGGATATTTTGGGTGAAATTCAATGGAAAGAGTTTTCAGGTTTAGATGCATATCAAATATGGGAATTCCTAAGATAAACTTATTCAAGGTCAGGTTAGGTTCGTTACAAATAGACAAATAATTCTACAAATAGATTCTAGTTCTTTCATGATAGGCCAGCCAGTACCACACAATTTTAAAAAGGTATTAATAATTTCACTTATCCACGTTTCGAGCTCAATCTAATTTCGTTAAAATCATATGTCTAAACATCTTAAAGCTCTCAGAGCTGTTGCAATTCAATACAACAAGCGCCGGTCACTTCCGCTTCTCTGCCACGGGGCGAATTCGTCGCGATGCTTAACGACGTCTTTTAAATGGACTGCACGTGCCCGGTGTTTTACCTTTATACTGTTCTTTTACTGCTTCAATTTTTACTCATGTTTGTGTAGTGTTATCTGCATCTGACTGTAATCTAACTCCAAATTTAACCAAATATTAATCCGTTTTATGGAATTGGTTTGTTAAATTCGCAAATACAAATACAATCCATTCTGATAAGCACCACGTTTTTAGATATAACATACAATACAAAACAGGACAGCAATGGCAGGTGTTTGCTGTCTGAATACTGAGTGTTGCATTTCCGTGGAACACAAGCCGGGCTGCTGGATCGGAGCGGCTGCTTGCCCAGTGTCCATTTCAAGATACTAGTAACCCTGATGGTGCGATGCGTTTGCAGTCACTCTCGGCTTTTGCTCCAGTTACTTTGTTTTGTTGCTGCTTCAAAAGCCCTCGGGGTGATATCATAGTTTCTCCTTCCTCTTCGTCCGTCTAAATCCTCAAATAAATTCAATTTTTGCCCGTATCATTCTGTCGATTCGATTGATTCGATTGAAGCTAGTCTAGCAAACGCGTTTAACGAGCGCGTGCAAATGTTCTTTCGTTGATTTTTCCCATAAAGCACGAGTATGCAAGATTGCTTCATTATAGGAAAACATACGCTGTCTTTTTGTTAGTGATACCAGATGAAATATATTGACACATTTACTTAACGTACTTTATGGCGAACCATGAGAGAAATAACCACACTAAAGTCTTAAACAGTTAAAGAATGTGAGCGTTTAATACCGTACTTGACCGTACGGCACCGTGTCAGAATTCCCCGACATCATGTCTAACAAACCTACTCCCATCATGAGGCACGGCTATTGAGGGGACACTGGACAATATCACGGCTTATGGCAATTTATGACATTATGGCTGCAATGAGGGAATAACTTGGCAAAAGTGGAAGATCATTT